>JAIUZE010013089.1:0-35151 GCA_022085475.1 Heliosperma pusillum
TGAGCCAAAAGCGGGAATCTATCATTAATGCAAGTTGAAAATGCATCATTTCAATGTACAAATTGTGCTTCTCGTCTTAAGGAGAGGAATGAGTTAAGTACAGTAGTAGACCAAAAGTGAGTTCAAATTAACAGAAAAGGTAAGTCACTGCAAAAATAGGTCCATTAGATTTTATCTGAGATGCCATCCAACGGAAGATTAGGAATCAAAGTAAAATGGCTGATATGCAGCTACGGAGTATTAAGCAATCACACCATTTTCCAGTAAAGTCTATCACACTGCACTACTGCAGTAAGACTTGTCAACTTCGGAGTATATCTTGAAGTATCAGATTTATCGTCCTCTAGATAAGTGTAACTGTGTAAGCGTTACATTTCACAGCAAGCATTCAGGAGAAGAAGGACCTCATTCCCTCCCCGTGTTCAATCACGGTTTTTGCCAACTCCCTTGGCATGTACCATTACACAATGATAGGCAATTTGTTTATAAATCCAAAGCCTCCCAAAGTATTGTTGATAAAAAGGATCGTACTTATCAAAAAGGACTTAATTGAAAATGCATTTCTCTCAATCACTTCTTTAATCAACTACCTCCCCTTGAGTTCTTAGTTGATATGCACACTAGTTTTGCAAACAAATTTATTCAAACTTAAATTTTTGTCTAGCTTCTAAAAAAGTGAAATTAAGGATATTGGGGTTAATAAGAACAAGAAAGGAAAAGAATATGAAAAGCGCATAGTAGAGCTCCTCGCTAGAGACATTGTATCGACGCCCAGATGATATTCTTCAAAACTGTTCTAAACAAATTGTCTAATGCTCTCTCAATCATTATACGATGCAAATGGTCTGCAATACTATACATCCTCGTCAAAAAAAATTGAACATGTCTTTAGCCAATACAATGATTCAATTATACCCACCATAAAAACCTAAATAATGCTTTGGATTGATTTCCAAAGTCAACAAGTTACATAACATCATCATCATCAAGCTTTTACACAACCTAACCAAAAATATAAGCTATATAACGACATTAGACGGTCAACATCATCTCCATTAACAATAAAAACAGCCAGGAAAAAAAACTGAAGTCTAGAGAAGAACTCACCTCAGAGATAAGTTCGGTATCACAGGACTGAAGATCAAGCAAGCCAGGGCTATACTCATGGGGGGAAGACGAACTATCGTTAGCCTTTCTAAATTTTGTCCCTCGTGCAGCGTTCCACGGTGGCGATGGTGGATCCAATGGAAATTCATGATTACTGCTGATACCTCCTCCTGCATTCATACCCCTCTGCATAACAATCCTATTATTATTCTTGTTTTTACCATCCTAATTTACACCTCGATAAACTCCTTATTTCACAATAATTACAAAGAAAATCAATCAGGCAATCATTCATCCATGCAACTGCTAATTCATCAAAAATCAAACATTCTTCCAACTTCTCGTCATAACGATCTACAAGTCATGAAAATTATGAAGTCTGTTAGAGATATTTTGACTTTTTTCTTATAACCATTCCAAAGAATTACCAAATTCACCCCTTTAAAATTTCAATCTCGACTCCGCCAGTGGGATCATCCAAGCATAAACAGCACTTGCTACAACAAAAATCATCAACTCGTAAAACAAAATTAATGAAAATTGTCAATCTTTTTAGTCAAATTTTTTTTTCCAGATATCATTCTATTGAATTACTAATTCAAACCCAAACTCCAACAATCGGATCATCCAAGCATAAACCAAACTTACTAAAATCATAAATATTATCAATTCAACACAAGAAAAAAGAGAAAAAAATCATAAAATCACATAAATAATCAACTCACACAAAATTAACCTCATAAATCACTCAAACAATCAATTCAACAGAAAGTAACTTCATAAAATCACTAAAATCATCAATTTAACACAAAATAACCTCCTAAAATCATACATATCATCAATTCAACACAATAAAAAATGAAAAAAAATCATAAAATCACATAAATAATCAACTCAACACAAAATGAACCTCATAAATCACTGAAATAATCAACTCAACAGAAAAAACCTTGATAAAATAACTAAAAAAATCAGATCAAATAAAATTATACCGGATTAAGAGGAACAGGTTGAAGCCATTTCGACGGAATTTCGATGAAATTATTAGACGAAGCAGCAGCAGCAGCAGTTGTTCTCGGCATTTGTCTTCCAACTACATCCATTTCCAGATTTTTTTTGAAATTTTGAAATTTGATTTTTGAAATTAGGGTTTTTTTTAACAAGTACTCCGTATATGTGTGTTTTTTGAAGTTGAGAAAGGTGAAATATCTTTATTGCTGTTGTTGTTGGGGGAGTGATTAATGATTTATGGGGTATAATAATTAATAAAGTGTAAAAGATGGATTAATGAAGATGATTAAGAATTTAAATTGAGAGCGTGAAGTGCACGTTGAGAATGAGGCGAGTAGGGGAGTGACGAGGAAGACGTGGGGGAGAGGTACTGACAGGGGAAAGGGAAATTGTATTGACTGGACAACGGCTGGCTTTGTATACGCGCGCCTGCTCGCCTCTTTTTTTTAAATTTTAAAAAACAATAGGGGATTCGTCATTCCTAGTGTTAGATATATCGTCAACGAGTACTTTATTAAGAAACGATATTTTAAAATAGGGTAATGCTTAAAATTAAAGTATTTATTAACAGAGTGTTTTTTAAGATAGTGTTCATGTTATTACCAGTGGTGTGTTTATAGTGTCTAAGAAGACAGTAACAAAAGAGATTAGGGAGCGAAAACGCGCCACGGCCACTGCCTCTGGCGCGAAGTATCAACACATGCACATTAAATCCAACTTAGCTTGCTTTGGTGATCAATGTTTCTGAATAAACATGTCATTCTCATTGGCGAGTTTAGTGAAGAATACTCGTCACATGTGGCGTGTTTTGCTTTCTTACTTTTTTTTTGTTACTGCCTGTTAGACACTACAAACACTTCATTTGTAACGGCGTGTCTACTTCGTATTTTAGGTTTTGAAAATCTGAACCTACGTGAACACCATGTTGACAAATATTTTCAAAACCAACCGAAATGATAAATACTTTATTTTTGAACATTTTCTTAAAATCGTTCTAAAATATAAGCTTATATTAATAAGTAACCAATATTACAATCGCCAACACCCCTATAATAACAACTCATTTACATAACCATTACACAGACGATAACAATCAATTATATCTAAGAAAACATAGCATTACAGTTTGCATTTTCTATCACGCATAATGCCTTCAATAACTACTTCAGGTCTCTTAATGTACCTAGCAAGCCTCCAATTGTTCATGTTGCACCAAATGGTGTAGATCAGAGCCAATATGCAAGCAGCAATTATTCTTTGTGCAAGCATGTTTGAACCTTCGTTGTTCCATCAGTTAGCCACATTATGATTTGGTAAGTTGCAACCCAACTTGTTAGAAAGGAGCTTAAGACATTTCTGACTGTAGCAACACTTGAAGAATAGATTATCGTGAGACTCATGGTCCCTAGCGCAAAGGATACAATCATCATCATCGTTGATAACTCCCATACTTATGAGCCTATCCCTAGACAAGAGTCTACTAAGCATCACAAGCTAACCAATAAACTTGTGTTTAAGGCAAGCTAACCATATTTAGGAGTATGAGACCGTAATTCTCTATTGTCTAAGAGAATAAAAAGGTTAGTGTTATGAAATATTATATGGATGTCCATATCTTATAAAATACTAGAATATATTATCTTATGGAAACTCTACCCCCTATATATACCCCTGGTAATGGAATAAGAAGAGACTTTTCCCTCCCTTACTTTCTCTCTACCTTATCTCTATAATTATCTCTCCCTTTGTTTCACAACACGTTATCAGCACGAGACTCTAACATACTACAGAGTATTATTCAGGTCTCTATTACGTAGTATTATTCAGATCTGATAATTGGAGGTTCATGTAAGATCTTATTATATTTTATTATATTATTCACCTGATCTATGTACTTTTTATTTAATTCATATCATATCCATATAATTGATCAGGAGTATGTGTCAATTGACTTAAATTAAAATTGGTGATACAGTCCCTCCGATTTGTTTTGTTCAATTAGAGTTATGATGCATATAACTTGATATTTCTGTTAGGCTGATACTAATAATTAGGTGAAATTAACATCACATATATGACGTCCCTCTTCAAAATATTGGTTGATGTTTGTTAATTTTGTTTTCTGCCTTATCGTTGATAAATGTTATTGCGTGTTTGTTATCTCACTAAATGCGCACTATACACGAAGATAATTTTCATCAATAATTTGGCAATTGCACCTGCTAACTATAAATTGTTTCATCTACGTACTCACATATGTTGATATGTATGTTTTAATTATTGTTTATTACTAACAGTCATGGGTAGTGGATGTTATCATTAACCTCGAGTGTTTGGCGCTTATAATTGGTGTCTTTATTAAAAAAAAGGTTTGTTTCGTCTGATGTTCCTACTTCCTATTATGTGCCTTTTTCTACCCTCGGATGTCAAGGTTTTGTTTTCGATCATATCTAATATTATGTGACTATAATATGTGCTCCTCATATACTGAAACAAAAGTTTGTTGGATCTAGCAGTTTAATGCTCTAGGCGTCAAGATAACTCATTCATCTGATCCAAATTGTTCAATAAGCAAGTGGGCTTTACATGATTATCATGCTTGTTTTTTTATATGTCTGGTCATTAAATCGTGGTTGGATTGAGATTAGATAGTGGACATGGTAATCGTTAATACTGAAAACTATTATGTTTTAATTTATTTATTATACAAGATTGTGAAGCGTTCAAAATCATGATTTAGTAAGTTACGGAGTATCATCTAGCCATATATCCTATGTGATAAGTAACTGAGTATGTATGTATGTACGTTGACTTCACACTACCCTTCGATAAGCGAGTATTCTCTTGATATTACGGTTGTTATGTAATTGTTTAATTCTACCCTTATTTCCATAATTCATCCGCCCATGTTAATAAAGAGTGAGCTAGTATGATAAAGTATTTAAGGTGTGATCATATTATATTTGGTTATGAAGTTCCAAGATATTTATTTTACAAAGATGAGAAGATATCATATTACGACTTTGGCCTGAAGTTCAAAGTGTAAAAGGTGTATTATAATCTCACCGTCTCATCAACACAATTTATTCATATTGTATAAGCGAAAGTGGCCAAAAGTCTACATATAAATGCTAGTGGCCACAAGTCCACATCTATGAGTTTATGAACCGCAATTGAGTTTAAAGCGGTATTTATTAAGGGGAACTTTATTTTTTGCATTAAAATCTTGTTCACCCGAAATTGAACAAAATGATATTATTTTATTGAAAGATTAAGAATCTCTTTCAGCTGGCTAAGTTCATTACCAGAGTGAATGTGACATTTTGTAAAGACTTTGCTTATAGCAGAGTTAGAGAACATGGCTTTATGTTAAAGCGTAATATAGTAGCCTAAATTGGGCCTAATAATGTGGCCTTATTGAGCCAACTAAAGAAGCCTTAATTGAGCTTAATGATGTGGTCTTATTGATCCAAATTAGTTCATTGAAAGAAAATATCTCATAAAAGTGAATATCTCGTGAAAATTCATGTTATACATATACGGGAAGTTCGTTTCGAGAAAAGGAAAAATGGTATACGAGTTGAAATTTTAATAGTCTTACTATGGCCTGAAGACCATAGTATTTAAAGACACTGAAACTATGACCAGAAGTTCATAGTGTTTACATATTATGACCTGAAGTTCATAATATTTACATATATTAAACTGTGATCTGAAAATTTACAGTGTTTATAAATTCTCACATTTCATATAGTGAGTATTAGTTGAGTATCATAATTAAGAATAAACTCAATGTTTATACATGAATATTTGCAAAATATGGGATACTCTTAAAAGTTGAGAATCGTATCAAATTGAATCAACATCATTCCCTGAAGCGAATGAGATATCATTGCTTAAGTATGAAATATATTTATCATTCATACAAATAATGTACGAGAAGAATAGGATTTTAAGCTTAATTATATTAACAAGGGATACAACGTATTTATAATACAAGGCTATTAGGTTAAACTACGAAGATACAATATTACAGAATATAACGATATTGGAAACTGAATAATGACGATATATTACAAAGATACAAGAAATATAAACTAAGTACTATTTTCCTTAATACACCCCTGCAAGATGAACAATCCAGAGGATAGACCAATCTTGGATAATAGCGAGACAAACCGAGGACGCGGTAAAGGTTTCGTCAACGCATCCGACAATTGATCATTTGTATGCACATGTTGAACACGTATGGTTTTGTTGCGAACGTGCTCCCGAACAAAATTGAATGATAATGCAACGTGCTTCATACGGGAGTGAAAGATTGGGTTTTCGGAATAGTGAGTGGCACCAAGATTGTCATAATAAATGACTGGAGTGGAAGAACATGACACACTTAGTTCATCAAGTAAGGAGCGAACCCATAAGAGTTCAGCCGTGACATCGGCAATGGCTCGAAATTCCGCCTCAGTAGACGAACGAGCAATAGTACGTTGTTTGCGGGATACCCAAGATAAAGGATTACGACCAAGATAAACAATGTACCCGCTAGTAGAAAGGCGTGTCACTTGCCCAATCAGCATCGCAAAGCGCATGGAGAGTAGAAGGCGTGTAAGCACGTAATTGGAGGCCAAGATCATGAGACCCTTTAAGATACCATAACAAACGTTTAAGCGCGGTCCAGTGACACTCATTGGGATCATGAAGGAATTGGGCTAATTTATTAATAGTAAAGGCTAAGTCAGGACGGGTGAGGGAAAGGTATTGTAGCGATCCAATGATGGCACGATAGTCAGCGTGGGTAGTGATAGTTGGGCCGTCGGATTTGGTTAAGGGAGGGTAAGGGAGAAGTGGTGTGGGCGTAGGTTTGCAATCAAGGAATTTATAACGGGTGAGTAAGTCGTTAATGTATTAGGTTTGGGTAAGTAGGAGACCATGGGGATTCAGAGTGACCTCAACACCAAGAAAGTAAGACAGGGGACCGAGATCTTTTTATGAGAAACGAGAATGAATATTTTGAAGAAAGTGAGCGAGATGAGGCGGGGAGGATCTTGTAACAATAATGTCATCAACATATACTAGAAGATAAATGGAGTAGGTAGAGCGAGTAAGGAAGAAGAGAGACGGGTTGGAGATAGAGTTAGTGAAACCGAAGGAAGGAGATAAGTGTGCAGTTCGTTAAACCAAGCTCGAGGAGCTTGTTTTAATCCATAGATGGCTTTATGAAGTTTGCAAACGTGATGGGGAAGAGATTCATTTTGGAAGCCGGGAGGTTGAGACATGTAGACGGTGTCAGAAAGGGATCCTTGGAGGAAGGCATTATTAACATCAAGATGACGAAGTGGCCATTTGTGAGAAAGTGCAAGGGAGAGAATTAGACGTATTATGGCGGGCTTGACTACAGGACTATAAGTTTCGGTATAATCAAGTCTCGGGCGTTGGTTGAATCCTTTGGCGACAAGGCGAGCTTTGAATTTGTCAACGGTGTTATCCGAGTTGTACTTTACTCGAAAAACCCATTTACAACCGATGGTGTTATAGTGAGGTTGAGATGAGACTAGGGACCATGTGTTATTTTTAGCGAGAGCTTGAAATTCAGCCTCCATGGCGGCACGTCATCGAGGGTCGAGGAGAGCTTGTTTGACCGTGGTGGGAAGGGAATGAGACAAGGTGGGAAGGGAGGCTGTTTTCGCATACTTGGGATTTGGTCGAGTTATATTGTTGGTAAGACGAGTGACTACATGACGAGTAGGAAGAGAGGTAGAGGAGGGGGGTGGATTAACTGTGATGGGGGTAGCATTGGTGCTGGCTTGAGCATGGTCAGAGACAGGAGAGGGGGAAGAGTTTTTCAACGGGGGAAGTGGCAGGAGAAGTACTCGGAGGTGGGGTTTGTTCCACGACAGGGTTAGGAGAAACAGAGGGCCTGAGCGGGGGAGCGAAACAGAGCACCGGTGAGAAGAGGATGGGAGTGCGGGGGGAAGAAAGGTACTAAGCATGGGGTACAGGAACTTTGATTCGATAAATTTGACATGTCGGGAAGTGTAGAGTCGATTAGTTGTAGGGTCTACACAGTGATATGCACTTTGGGACGGAGAATAACCCACGAAAATGCAAGGGATTGAGCGAGGAGCAAGTTTATGAGATGTGTATGGTCGGAGCCACGGATAGCATAAGTACCCGAAGCTTCGTAATTTATCATAATTAGGTTGTTTTTGGAAGAGTTTGAAGTAAGGGGATTCATTGTTGAGGGTAGAGGTGGGCATACGGTTAATGATATAAGAAGCGGTGGTAAAGGCGTGAGGCCAGAGAGTAGTAGGGAGATGGCCGTGAGAGAGGAGTGCAAGGCCCGTTTCGACTATGTGACGATGCAGTCTTTCGGCATAACCATTATGTTCGAGAGTGTGGGGAGGTGAGGTGAGATGTGATATACCATTGAGACCGAGAGTGGGAGTGAGTTTGAGGTATTCTCCTCCATTGTCGGAAAATACTTGAATAATTTGCGTATTAAAATATTTTTCGACTAAGGCACGAAAGCAAAAAAAGTAGCATACGTATCAGATTTCTTTTTCAAGGGATAGAGCCACATATATTTGGTAAAGTGATCCACAAAAATAACATAATATTTGAAATTGTCATAAGATAAAAAAGGTGATGTCCATACATCCGAAAAAATTAATTGTAACGGTGCATTGGTAGTAAGCGAAGAAATAGAAAACGGGAGCTTATGGCTCTTATTAATATCACATGACGGACAATCCGAAGGAAAAGACGTTTTAACAGAAAGATGACCAATATTGTTAATAAGACGAAGGACTTTGAAGGAGGGATGACCTAAGCGATGATGCCAAATGGATGTGGGTAGGAAGAGACTCGAACAAGCTTGTGGAGGAGGAGATGGGCCCCATTCGAACAGACCGTCTCGTTTAGTGCCTTGGAGGAGAATGATTCCGATCTTCATATCCTGTACAAGACAAGCATTGGGTAAGAATATGGCAACGACATTATTATCGTGACAGAGTTTTGGAATATAGATGATATTTCGAGATATATTCGGGACGTGAAGTACATCATTAAATTGTAAAGAAATTGAGGAAGTAGAGTAAGAAAAAGAACCGATATTTTGTATTGAGAGTGTTGAGCCGTCTCCAATTATAAGATCGTCGACCCCGTCATACATATTATGGAGAGAAAGATTGTTGAGATCACTCGTAATATGGTGGGTAGCACCACTGTCAAGAAGATAAGAGCGAGGGTCGGTTGGGTTGTTGGCAGTGACGGTGTTGGCTTGAGGGTGATTGGTGTTGCGACGAGGAAAAGGGGGTATTTAAACCGTGGGAAACAAGCGTTTAAACTCCTTGTAAACATCGACATAGTGACCGATGTTTTTGCACCACTGACATGACCTTTGAAGGGGGTAGGAGAGGTGGTTGTGGGGCTGTAAGATGGTGGGTTGTAGGCAGGGGTGTTGGGTCGCGGTAGTAGGCCAGGGGAGGTGTTACTCGATTTAGTGTATTTTCGAGGGTAAGAGGATTGAGCATAGTGAGCGAATGTGGATAGGTCGGTGTGCATTTGAGACGGTTTATAAGTTAAGTCATGATTAAGGAGTTTTTCATGTAAGACATCAAAAGAAATAAGAGTGTCACGAGCACGTACCGCGTCGATTAAGAGCTTATAGGACTCATAATTAAGACCATCAATTACCTGTCCTATGATATCTTCTGCATCCATTGCTTTACCCATATGAGCGAGTTCATCGGTGCAAGTTCGAATAGCTTGCATATAATCGGTGACGGTCTTGTCACCCTTAGTGATTGACTTAAGACAGTCTTTCACTTGAAATATATGACCACGGGAAGGATTTCCATAGGTGCTAGCTAGTGTCGTCCAGACATCATGGGACGTCTTGGCTTGAAGAAGTAACAGTGTGATAGAAGGATCGATCGTGCCAAGCAAGGCATCTTTGATGAAACGATCTTGACGAAGCCAAGTATGATAGGCCGGATTCGGGGATTCTTTTTTCTCGGCATTAGTAAGGATAGCCGGTGGACAAGAGTGAGTTCCGTCAACATATTTGAAGAGATCGAAACCGAAGAGAAAATCTTCGATTTGGGTAGACCAAGAACGGTAGGTTTGAGACGTTAATTTGATGCATTGTGAAAGGTTAATGACAATAAAGGGAACGAGAGGTTCGTGAGTGTTCGATATGGTCGAGTTGTGACCGGCCATGGAGAAACTTTTGAGAAAATGTGATCGTTGCTCTTGATACCATGTAAGATTTGTGAAGAATAGGATTTTAAGCTTAATTATATTAACGAGGGATACATCGTATTTATAATACAAGGCTATTAGGTTAAACTACGAAGATACAATATTACAGAATATAACGATATTGGAAACTGAATAATTACGATATATTACAAATATACGAGAAATATAAACTAAGTACTATTTTCCTTAATAGTACACACATTATCGTGGAAGTGCTTAAAACACTATGTGTAGTATCTCGTATACAAGTGACATGTGATCAATTATTTAATATTATGAAAAGAATGAGCACTATGATTGGTTGATTTCACCACCTCCCCTGACGGGACTGATACATTATTAATTGAGTTTAACTGAGATTATTTTAATAATCGGTTAAGTTTTGTATTCCTAAAAGGAATATTTATGTATGATTTGTGTTCATACTACAAGAAAGAGCAATGTATTATATTCCCTGAAGGAATATTGCGATATATTTTTAGTCTTGCGAATATAAGTAAGATACCAGTTAGTGTCTTATGTCACATCTATTTTTATCTTGCCAAATACAAAGGAATTATTTTGAATTCATATGCGAAATGGAGCTTACTGGAAATTTAGCACTGTAATTATAGTCAACTAGAAATTTGGCACGTGATATGACATTGCTAACCAGAAGTTTAGCATGTTGAATTGTCAACTAGAAAGTGGCGTGTGATAAATTATACTATCTAGACACGACCATGTGCTTATGTAAGTTGTCATGATTTTTGGGCAAACTAAGAAATTTGACATGAAATGATTAAGATGTGACAGTTTAGGTCATCCGGGTTCTTATTAATTACACCCGTTTTAATAAACCTGAAGTTTATCCTAAAAAAAATATAAGTTTTGAAATTCTCTCATGTAGAATATTTATTAAAGGAAAGACACTACATTGAGATTGAGTACATATGATATTAGAGATTTAAACACTCCTCAATATTGAATAAAGAACTTAAATGTTCATGTATGGATTGCCACTATATTGTGTGACTTGTAGCCACATATTAATTTTAGAGTAGTTGTTGTCATTAAAAATCAAATTTTGAGATAAATGAAATCATTGATCTCTCAAATTGGGCAATGTGATTCAGCACATTTATAATCCAACTTCATATATGTTACTCCCCGAAATATTTTCTTATTATACAAAAATGTCCATACAAATTGAGATCTAAGGTGGATATAATAATTTATTGCCCATTAAATCTATCTGTTATTGATAGTTTTTACCACCTTAGGGGGAGAATGATAAGGAAAATATGGTAAAAACAGACAAGTAAGTTATCCCCAACTGAACCTGAAGTTCAGTGATTTGTTTTTAATATGAAATACATCAAATAGAGGTTAATAAAATTAAAAATGATGGCATTCATTTAGTTATGAAGATATACTATGATACCAGTTTGATCACCTTGTCTAAATGTGACATTACATTGTGATCTATGATTTAATTATATAGATATTAGCCATATTTGTGGTATATCGTGCTATAAATTAGTCATATATATTATATGTAATGAAAATTGAAATTCTTGTCAAATTGAACAATAACCACACATGGAATGTAGTGTGGAAGTCTTATCGGTTCACATATTTCAAATAATAAGAAAATGACAAGTATGAGCAATTGGTACTCTTATAGAGTAAAGAAATTTTTATGTCTCTAAAGTGACATAAATATCTGAATGATAATAGATGGCCGATGTAGAGAAGAAAAGGTACTCTATGTATTCAGATATCACTTATCAGTACTGAAAATATCAAGAGATGTTGAAATTATATTGATATGGTTATGGAACCGTTAAGCATTTGCGCGCGGAGTTTAATGGACTAGAAAGTGGGGATATTATATGTAAGTTCTAATTTTGATTGTCGACATATAATCTTTGATTATAAACGAGCTCATGGACCTGAAGTCCATATATTGACCTGAAGTCAATTGAAATTATGAATATTGGAAAAGATACTATATAGTTTGTATTTTGTGTCATCACCATGTGCATGACTGCATGTAGATAATAAATCATCATTGCATCTTAGTTTAGTGTATATTTTCTTTTTATTGCATTGTTATTAAAATATGTTATTTAGGAATTTGTTTCATATCATATGTATGCACATGTTTCATAATATTGTTTATGGATAAATGTTTAAAGGAGAAATATATTTTACTCCTACGAGGATAAGTCCCTGAAGAAGCCTCTTATAAATGATTATCAATTGAGTTTTGAACTCATGATGAAATATATGAACCTCTACAATACGATTGAAATATATCGTGATTAGTTCCAAAATGGAACATCAAAACTCATTTAAAGTTTATTTGTTGTCTCAACCTGCAGATTGAGCATATGAGAATTCAGATTTGTATGACACGTGAATAAGTTTATGGTCCATAAGTACCATAACGAGTGAAAAATAATGTAGTCAAAGTCTATATGAGGATGTCAATCCATTGGTTTAGCAAAGAAAATCACTTAATGTATTAATTAAGTGGATTATTATTATTCAACAATTTGGTTGATTCTCCCGTAGAGATCCAATATATGACTACATCCGAATTGTGAGTTCTAATTAAAGACATATGAAGATTGATTTTGTTAAGGAATTCTACTAACGGAAGATATCAAGTTTATCAACTACGCTGAATTCTATTCTAGGATCGAGAAGTTACATCAAAGCATGATTCATTTCACGTTATGTCAAGTCGTGTAATAATCAGGGGGAGTAGAAACGCGTTGTACTCTTTTTCCTTATCTATGGTTTTGTCCCACTGGGTTTTCCATAGTAAGGTTTTAACGAGGCAGCTTATTATGCGTGTTTGAAGATTAATTTACTCTTTTCCTTTCTAGGTATTTTTTCCATTGTGTTTTCTAGTAAGGTTTTTAACGAGGCATGTTCTTCAATAATGGACATTCAAGGGGGAGTGTTATGAAATATTATTATATAATATTATATGGATGTCCATATCTTATAGAATACTAGAATATATTATCTTATGGAAACTGTACCCCCATTGTATATGTATATATACCCATAGTAATGGAATAAGAAGAGACTTCTTCCTCCTTACTTTCTCTCTACCTTCTCTCTCTCTATAATTATCTCTCCCTTTGTTTCACAACATTTAGTGATTTTTCCGCCTAAAGTATTTATTTATCAGATGGGCCTAATTTGTTGAGGGCTAATCTAATTATATGTTGGGCCTAAAATATGATCCATGTCATACATTACAATATTTTCTCAAATATAAGAGCTTCCATGAGTATAATACATTTTTCACACATATATATATATATATCTTAAATATCTTATTTATTATATTAAAGATATTATATAAACTTTAGTCATATGTAAAATTAGTGCACACTCCACATGATGTGGTCGTTATACACCAAAAATAAAACCTAAGTCTACTAACTAAGAAGATAGCGGAAGTAGGGTCGATCTCACAGGGAGGAAACTAACTAACTGTAATTTAAATCTGCAAGTAACAATCTGGGGGGTTTTGAAAAGGTTTTAACTAACTAAATAAGATTAAAGGAAAGAGAAATAAAGGAAGAAATAAGTATGAAATAAATCAGATAAAGAGAGAAATATGCTAGGATTCGGTCTACTGCAGTATCGGCATCTATGGGTCAACTAAGTCAGTCAATCTATCAATGAGAAGGGCAATGGTTTTCTCCTGTCGGCCTCAAACCACCCTAGGGATTTTCCTAATTAACTCTCGTTCTCTTAGGAGTCACCTATCAATTCTAAGCAAGCCTTCCCTTCCAATCTCTCGATCCAGGTCGGGGTTAACAACCTAGCCTAGTCTCCTGCGTATACTCATTCGACTAAACCTCAATTAAATTGCTTAGACTGATTCTCATATTCAAGACTAACTAAACTAATCTATCCTAACATGCCTCTACTACAGTTTCCCTCATCCCAACATACATGAGAATTAGCTACTCATGCTATTAACTATGCTAACAAAGACGATTGAACATATGACGATAGACATAATAAAATCGCAATTAATAAGCATAGACAATAACGCAGCAATAATTAGGAAGAGAAACAATAATTAAGACTAAAGATTAAGAGTGAAAGAGAAAAGAAAAAGTTTACAATCTTAGCAAATCCGGCGTAAAGAACAAATCCTACGTCGATAAACCCGAATGCAAACCAAAGATAAAGCTCAGAAACTAAAGAAAGATTAATGTCTCCTAATTACTGAATGATTAAAACTGAATAATAAGTGCTCTGCAACTAATGACGTAAATAAGAGTCATATATAGTGTATAACACGACTCTAAACCTAATTAACCTATGGACTTAAAGCCCGCGATAGGATCTACTCGATCGAGGTAAATAACCACTCGATCGAGGCTTTTATTCATGGAAATCAGTCGATCGAGTGTTTCATCTACTCGATCGACCAACTGGTAAACGGCTTCTACTCGATCGAGCAAAGGAAGTTACTCGATCGAGGTCTTCTGGCTTCAACTCACCTCGATCGACCAAATGCGTATTCGATCGAGGTCTTCTGGCATAGTACGTAGTGTGAGTCATGACTTGGGCTTGATTATGGACGGTTTCACGCTTCCCCATGCAAGAGTTTCTGTTCCGATCCTTCCATTCCTAAATGCATGCAATGTGGACTGCTTTGACTCGGTTTCCGCTACTTCACAGCTTGTACCTACAAAATAGTAATGAAAGTACAAAGTAGCCAAATAGGGGCATATGGTGATATAATATCACCTAAATGACATAGAAATGCGTGCACAAATGGACTAAAAAGTCTATATAAAATACACGCATCACCACACTTTTAAATTTTTAAATTTATTACTCTTTATTTATAATATAATAATAAAACTTACAATAATACCCAAATACTTCACTAGAAGATTCATATAGATAACAAATAATCATAAGTTGGTTTAGTTCCATAAAAAATATTTGTTACAAATGATCTTTTACAAAAATAGTTTTTGTTAAATTATCAATTTGATTCAGAGTAGGTTTCTCAAATTCTCTATATTCTAGCTTTTTATACAACTAATGTGTCCAATATTTTTAAGCTTTTCCTCCCTCATTTTAGCTCGATTTGATATGGTTTATCCACTTTTAGATATGATTTAATGAGGTAATCTCTCCTTTGTAGTATTTCTCGTGTTTTAGATGTCATTTGTGGATTTGAGTCATTTCTACGCAAATTCCGTCATTTGGAGAAATCCCTAGCAAGGTGAAGTTAAGAAAGACGAGTACATAAGCTAAAGAAGGCGTGCCATGAAGATTTTAAGGTTCCGAGTCGAAGGGAACAAGTTTCAAGCAATTCCAGGCACGTATGAATAAGTTGCGACGATTTTACTATGCATTGTCAAAAGTCGTCTACAACCCCAAGAATTGACCCCTATGCCTTGGGGTCAACATCAAGCTAATTAGAAGATGAAAATAAGGTTCAAAAAGTGTTAATCACGTTCCATATCGGGGTTGAAGACCTCAAAACCTTGGGGAAGAATGAAGATGGTCTCGGGTGAGATGCACTTGGTCTTGGCCGAGATGCACTTGTTTCGAGCGAGACGACTTTGTTTGAAGCATGATACCTAGCTACGTCCCCAATCGGGGACACCTAAACTCGATCGGGGTTGCCTTTTTCTACTCGCCTTTCGCTTGATCTCCCTTCCTTTAATAGAGGTCATAAGTACGAAATTAATGGGACGCGTCTCCGAAATCCTATAAATAGAAGGCCTCCCAAGCTTTGAAAATCATCCAATCATCCAATCATCCAAGGATCAACTCTTCTCTTCTTATTTCTTACAAAATACAAAAAAGTAGTGTAGTTGTTCTTAGAATAGTTCTTAGTTCTTAGTTTCTAGTTCTTATTTTGGTTTTGTTATATTGTTCTTGTAAGGAATCCATCTTTTTATCTACATTTCTCATTGCCTGAACTTCTTTGGTAATTTCTAATCTTATGTTTTACTTTATCTTATATTCAATTATGCAATTTTCATTTCACTTTTGATTAATGTTGTTAATATTTATCACCATAGTTAGACTAAATAAAACTCTCATCTTATGATCTTATCACTTAACTCTAGTCCTTATTATTTTTGTTTTTAATCTTCATTTTAATCATGGTTATTATCGTTATAGTTGTAATCTATTCCCTACATAATCTATCATGTTAGTAGTCTTGAATCTAGTAGTTGTAGTTTTGATTTTCTTGTTAATAATGCATAGGTAACTTTGTACTAGGGATGGGTTAGCATGAAAGTTTAATTGTATTCTAGTATTGCTATTTTGATTAAAACATTACTTAAATTATTTATATTTCTTTGCCTAATCCTTATGACAAACTTTGATTAGTGACTATGATTAAATTTTTGTATGCGTCATCATCTATTCTAAGATCGAAAGTTGGGATAGATAGTAGGATTGACAATACTAGTTGAACGACCTAGTAAGAATAAAAAACACTAGGAACCATCGTATAGTCGGTAATTATCCGAGAGGAATGTACCATGTGAGACTTGGGTAATTTGAACATTGTTAGAAACATGATTCACAATACTAGGTAAAATTAGATTATATGTGAAATCTCATTCCCTAAACTCTTTTCTTTTATTTAATTAATTTCTAGCATTTGAATTCACTTTTACTTCATAGGTTAATTGTTTTTCTATCATAGTTATTTGTATTTACATAATAAAGTAACAAACCATATCAATTAATCGAACTGACCTTAATAGAATTCACCCTTGACAACTTATTTAGTAACTCCCTTCTCCCTGTGATAGACCCCTACTTCCCTAAATACTTTCATTTGTTGTTAGCCTAGATTAGGGTAATTATCTTTGTTTTGGGTCCACGACAACCCATCAAATTTTGGCGTCGTTGCCGGGAGCACGATTTTGTTTGCTTTATTAGTTGTTGAGTTCTATCTTGTTTATCTAGACCATTCTCATAGTTGCCTTGTAGTTTTAGTGTCACTTTTCAGGAACTAGGAATATCTCAAGGGGATTGCTTTATCTTTCCACAATGACTACCGATTTCCAACTCTCGCAATGTGAGAATGAGCTTTTCCATGATTACCTCGACCGATTCTATAACCATTGGAATTATATTATATCCCTTGGGTATACCCTTAATGAGACTTATATGGGACACGTCATGCTTAATGGTATGCTTATTGAGTGTCATAACTTGACTATGCAATTGAGCGGTGAAAATCTCTATCAAATGCGTGGGGAGGAGCTTTGGATTTTCTTGAATTTTATGGCTTCCTAATCTAGGGAAGCTCACCAATAGTTTCTTTCAAGAATCCGAGAGGAACTCGATGGACTCATGGCTGAACTTCAACTTCTCCAAGGGCAAAATGAAAAAACTGCGATTAAAAGAAGTAAGCCAGTCAATTTTCCTTACGCTTTCTCATGCCCCCCATATGAGGACGTATGTTGCCCCTAATGATTTTGAATTATTAGATGACGATGATGATGGTCCGAGTTTCGTTTTTGAAATTCCCCCTAGTGTCATTCCAATTGACCATTTATAGACTCATGTTGATGACATTAAGGTAGATGAGACATTTTCTAAGGAAGATGTTGTTATTATAATGAGGTTAAGCATTCAAATGGGATTTTTCCTGAGTCTTTAGACACATTTGAAAATCCTTTTGCGGGATATATAACTGATCTCTTTGAGGTTGATGGAGGACTTTGTGATACTAATCTACAGGTAAAATGGGATGAACCCCCCATTTTTGATGAGTCTCACCTCTTTGATTGCCCTTGTCCCTAATTTGAGGCCATTGATGTTGATATTTTGAGCACTAATTGCTCATGGTCTTAAGTTTGTTGCTCCATCTCTTTGCTGACGATGGTCCTCTGTGATGTTGGTCATGTGCACATTGATGAGATATTTCATTCCTTCACTTTGATCTTTAATGCCTTTATCTGATCTTATCGATTGCTTACATATGTTTTTGCATCGCTCATTCACATGTATATGATCGACCTCTAAGGGCTTTGACATACTTTTTAAAACATGAGGATGAAAAGAGCTATGGAGAAACAAAGTCTAGCATGACTTTAAAATGCGCTTCTCGGGAGGCAACATGTACTTTTATTTATGCTATCTAAGATAATACTTCCGTTTTCTTTTATTAAAGACTATTTATATACGCTTTTGAATAAATTTTGGTTGAAATAGTTAAGACATTTCACGTTTTGTCGCTTTCTTGTTAGAATATGTAAGATTGTAGGTTAAGGAAAGAAGGTCAAAGAAGATTATGCACGGATTACGACCCCCATCGAGGTTGGTAAATCTGATAGGGGACGAGCTAAGAGGAAAAACACGAGCAATTGAGAAAGAGTCAAAAAATTGTAAAACAAGTCAAACCCGATCGGGGACGTGATTATCCACGAACTCGGCTATTTACTAGAAATCCAACTATTGCTCCAACGCTTTCTCATTTCACTCGTTCCTTGGTGCATGGATTGGACTTTGCCCCGTTTTCAAGCTAGCTTAGGGGAGGCTTCTACATGGTTGTATGTCTTCTTTCCTCTCTTTAGTTCCGTCGTGTCATCCCATTTTCCCTTGTTAAATTTATTTATTAAATTTGTAAATTGAATGATACACTATGTCTCTATGCATCTAGTCATTATTATGATTGTGCATTGTATATGACCGAAGCGACGTGCCTAATTAAAACCTCAAATAACTTCAAATAATACAATTTTTTTTTACTGAATTCAAATAGTACAGTCTCAATACTACTCAATCTGAATTGACCCGACTCAATTAAAATGCTTGTGTTTTAAAATTAATAATTTTAAATCAAATTAGGAAATTTGCACACTATGAATATCGAAAAATATCGTCAAAGTGAATTGAAGATATATAAGGACTTGAATCAAACTCGTAATCCCTCTTACTACTAAGAGAATAAAAACTCTTTTAATTTCCCGCCTAAAAGCTCTCTTCTTTATTGGGCCTTTTTTTTATGTAGCCCATCTTATTTTATCTAATTAGTCAAAGCAATAATTACAACTAGTCCACTATTTTTGTGTAACTTTATACTCCATATCTGTTAAAACATTTGTTATTTTTATTGCCCACCCAACATTTATTTACATTTTTTAGAAATAAAAAAGTAAAAACAATATTTTAATAAATCGTAAATCATTCTTTTAGATGTGCGTTTTACTGTTTTTATCGACCAAATTTCTTTAGGTAAAGTAGAGTTTGAATTACATTTTACTTCTAACATAATTATTAATGACATAAATACGTTATTTTTAATAGTACTAATAGGTTAAGACAAAAAATAATTTAATTTAAAGTGTCTTCCGATGATAATATACTTTCTAAAAATATCGTGCTAGTCCTTGTAACTTTGGGGAAAAGCTTTCTAAACTCGAAATTAGTAACAAAGCTTTATCTCAGAAATAGTAACCCTATTCAACTAGTCCTTCATTTCCTTGAGGAAAAGTTTTCTCTCAGCAACTCATCAGCCATGCTTCCCGTTTGACAAGGAAAACCAAAGGAATGAAACGTATGGATGATCCTTCTGTTTTTTCTTCCCGGTATGTTTCCGTCTTTCTATTTTTTTAAACTGTTCAATAGTCTGGTGCTAATACTAGAGCGCCCCTCATCAATAAGTGGTGTATGATAGGGTACCAAGGGAAGTACTTTGGTCGGCTTAGGCGAGAAAGAGTGTATCCCGAAAATATGTTGACCTCATAAAGGACATGTATGAGGGGGCTAGTACAAGTAGACCTGGCAAACGGGTCAACCGGGTCGGGTTCGGGTCGGGCCAGTTCGGGTCGGGTCAGTTCGGGTCTGGTCAGTTTGGGTCTTTCGTTGGTTTCAGGTTAATTCGAGTCGGGTCAGATCATTTCGGGTTTCGGATTTGTTTCGGGTTCGTTTCGGGTCAACCGGGTCAGGTTATTTCGGGTCGGGTCATTTCGGGTCAAAGAATAAGAGACAAAAGGCCATTTTAAGTCTTTTCGGTTCAATTAAAGTTATGTTTTGTTGGGTCATTTTCGGGTTGAGTGGTTTTGGATCAGGTTATTTTCGGGTCGGGTCAGTTACGGGTCAAGAAAGATCGGGACATGTTCGGGTCGGGTCGGGTCCAATCGGGTTTCGGGTCACATTTGGGTGTTGTAGTTCGGGTCAATTTCGGGTCACAGGTCGGGTCATTCGGGTCGGGTCAATCGGGTCGGGTTGCTTTTGCCAGGTCTAAGTACAAGTGTACATACTAACTTGGGAGAACGGATTAGTTTCCCATTACCATTGGGGTGTATCAGGGTTCCGCTCTTATTAGTCCTTTTCTCTTTGTTATAGTTACGGATGGGTTAATGTACGCCGGGTTGAGTTCGAGTGTTTTTAATTTGTGCAGCAGGAGGGTCCTCACCCGACGAGGGTTCTTAACGAATCATAAATTTTGTACATATATGATAGAAAGAGAGTATCTATTATATCAAGTGCCCTTGGTAATCTTTTGAAGCATCCTCATTTATATTTTTGTTGAATTGAAGGTTTGCTGGAAAGCTGCAATTGAAAGAGGATTCATCTTCTGGAAAGAAGCCTAATTATACGACAAATCCTAATGGGAATGCGGAAAGTTTTCATTTTCGGTATGCTCATGTGTTCTTTGCTGCTAGTTTTTTTCGACCGACTACATGTATGTATAGACATTATAGTAAGGACTCAGGAATAATTCCTTCTTTCGCCTCGAAACTTTTGACGCCTAACCCCTAGTGTAAGCAGCATTAAAGCATTATGCATCTAGGATAACTGCTTAACAACTTTGGTGATTGATATGGTTATTGTTAAATTAAGGTGGTGGGCTCTTAGAGTCTTAGGATTGATTTGATCCTATGTACATGTAGCTTCACCTTTACGATTTGTTGGGTTTAATTTATCACAGCTCGTCTTGCTTGTGACCTCTCACAACCCCTCCTACTTGCCCCTTTGTCTCACGTCACAAGCTTGTGACGGATTTTGTTTGTTACAAATGAGAATTTGTGAATTTATCAAGGGAGCCTGTATTGTATCCATTTGCTTTAATTTTCAGTTCTGAATTTTTATTTGACTACTTTCAGGCAATTATAACTTGTACCTTTCCCATCTATATGATCTATGTCTGTATCCATGTTCTTGTAATACATACAAGTTTTCTCTTTTGTCAATCCCTAAGTGCTATGAATACAGATTTTGGCGATTGAAGGCCTGTTGAAAATAGTCCTCCGAAAGTAAAGAAACATAACAGGTATGATTTTATGTTCGGCTATGTGCTCTTACTTGTTCGATTTGAAATTGTATAAACTCGATATTTACTACGCACATTTTAACACATTCTCACAGTGATTTATGTATAGCGAATATCTGAAAGATAAAAATTTAACTTAGCTAATTTCAAGCGACTTAGTCCGTCTTGTGAATATTTCAATTTGAACTGGGTTAGACCAACTTGCTAGTACCCATTGTTGGCTGTTGAAAACAATTTGATGTTGTATGCAGTTCATATTTGTATCTATTTTCTGGTAATGTGTACAAACATCCCCTTTATATATATAACCCATTTTTACTTTGTAGAGTATATTATACTAGAAGGCTATTCATTTATTCACTTTTGGAATACTTTAAATGATTTACGCTGTTACTTTATGCATTTGAAGGTTTGATGAAGCGGACATGATGACCCATAAAGTGATTGGGTATGTGGAGCGATTCTTACTCTTTCTATTCGTAACTAAATTTCTTCGATTCATGTTTTTAATTTTTACAATTGAAGGATTGCTGATTTGGGTGATGTGACTGAAGCAATAATAAATCGTAAGGTGGATATGGATGAAATCTTTTTTGGGTATGTTGTGACTTTTTTAATTTGTTCTCTCTATTTACAACAAATGGTCTATAAACCGCTGCATTAAATGTGTTGCGAACGATACCCGTGTGAGTTGTGAGTTGTGACAGTATTCTTCTCGTCCATGTTTTTAATGAGTTTGATCACAATTGATGTCGTAATGAATTGGAACTACATAGGTACGTAGCTGGAGTAATCGGATTTGAGCCATAATGTGTGTTTAGTTTTGATTTCATGTATGTTGATGCTTTTTCTCCTTTGGTCATTGCTAGGGGGCTGAAGGATTGAAAAGAGAAGCTAACGAATTTGCAACTGCGGCCTCATCATACCTGCAGAAAAAGGTTAGTGTTTTTTAATAACTGTCCAAGGTTCTATTGTAGTTTGTTCTTCCGTCTTTTTGACCTATGTCTACTAACATGGTGATAGGGTCACAACCCAGAGTTGGTCAAGGCGGGTTCATATGAAACAAATGTGGGCGGGTATATGGCAAGGTGTCATCACAACTTCAAGGATAAGAGGGCAAATGACCCTCGTGCTCCTATGGAGATGTATTTCGCTCAGCTCTACGAGGGTGATACGCTTGAGGTTGAATGTTGCGTTTCTTTGGGAGAAGTTGACTCTCTTCCATGTATGTTATCGTGACTGTTCGACTCTATATATTTAAACACAAATTCTCATTTCAGACGATCACTATCCGTCTTAAGCTTAAGATGAGTCAAATACATACCAAATCACCCCACTTGTTGCCTGGAAAATACCAAAGTTTTGTAATTATTACCACCACTTGAAAGTCTTTGATATTAACTTCGGAATATTGATATGAACTTCGGAATATTGATTCGATCATTCATTATTTACGCAGATGAACGAGGTAATCAAGGTTGCAAATATTGTACCGTGTTTATTCATCACCCCCTTAGAGGCTATGAGAGGTTAATATGGGGTATGGGGTGAAAGGGTAAATGAGTTTACTATTGTGTAAGCAATGCTAAGATAATAATATGGCAATCATCAATTGTGTTCTTGTATTCATCATATCTCATGTATTTATATTAATACAAACTAGGGTAAGCCAAGCCCATGACCCAATATAATATATTAGACTATGACGGTATTTTATCTTATTACCCCCCTCAAGTTGGGAGCATACAAATTGAAAATGCCCAACTTGCCAATGAGATACGTAAGACGAGAGACACCAAGTGCTTTGGTAAAAATATCTGCCAATTGCTCAACGGTAGAGACGTGAGAAGGAGAGACAAGACCCTCTTTGATGGCATCACGAACAAAATGGAGATCGACCTCAATATGTTTAGTACGCTCGTGAAAGACGGGATTATTTGCAATACGAAGCGCAGATTGACTATCACAAAACAAGGGAACAACCTTCGGAAGAGAGACTCCCAAACATAGTAAGAGGCCTTTAAGCCACTTAATCTCACAAGTAATTGCAGCGAGAGAACGATACTCAGCTTCAGCAGAAGACCGCGACACAGTGGTTTGTTTCTTGGTTTTCCAGGAGACAAGGGATGACCCAAGGAAAACTAACCAGCCTGTTAGAGACCGACGAGTGACAGGGCAGGCAGCCCAATCGGAATCACAACAACCCTGAAGAGACAAGTCAGAGTCAGAGCGAAGCAGAATACCTTGTCCCGGAGTACCCTTCAAATAACGGACCATACGGAGAGCAGCATCCCAGTGCTCTTCCCGAGGATCATGCAAAAATTGGGACAAGATGTGAACAACATATGTCAAGTCCGGCCTAGTAACAGCAAGGTAGACAAGGCGGCCGACCAGACGACGATACGGTTCAGGGTCGGTCAATACAACACTGGATGACCGACCCAATTGGTGATTCGGCTCAAGTGGTGAAGAACTCGGTTTACAGCCGAGAAGACCCGTCTCAGAGATAATATCCAATGCATACTTACGTTGACACAAAAAAATTCCCTCTGTATTTCGTGCCACCTCCAAACCGAGGAAATATTTTAAGGTACCCAAATCTTTCATATGAAAGCACGAATGAAGATAGTCTTTGAAAATGGTGAGTGCAGCGGAATCATTGGAGGAGATAATAAAATCATCATCGTAAACAAGGGTATTCACCTGTATTTTGCCGCGGTTGTAAGTAAATAATGAGTAGTCCTAGGTACTTTGAACAAACCCATAGTCTTTCAAGGCCTTGCCCAGCTTCGCAAACCAACACCGTGGAGCTTGCTTGAGACCGTACAACGATTTACGTAAACCACACACCATACCTGGGACAGTCGAGTGAAAACCCGGAGGCAATTTCATATAAACTTCTTCATCTAGGTCGCCATGGAGGAATGCATTGTGAACGTCCATCTGATGGAGTACCCAATTTTTAGCAGCGGCTACAGCGAGAAAGGTACGAACCGTACTCATCTTGGCAACAGGTGCGAAAGTTTCTGCATAGTCAATACCTTCGGTTTGGTGATTACCAAACACAACCAGTCGAGCTTTCAGACGTTCAATTGTGGAGTCCGATTTGTACTTTATTTTATACAACCACTTGCTCCCGAGGGCACGTTTTCCAGGAGGAAACGGTTCCAGTGTCCATGTCCCATTATCATCTAGGGCTTTCATTTCTGCATCCATGGCTTGACGCCAACCGTCATCCTTTACCGCTTCTTGAAAAGAAGTGGGTTCTTTATGGGTCATAAGAGCCGCTAAAAAATTACGGTGAGCAGAAGTAAACTTATTACAATCAATATAATTAACAAGGGGATACGGGGTACCTGAGAGCGGAGATGGAGCAGTGACATGAGAGGCTGATGGACTATTATTGCGTATAGTAGACCCGACAACATAATCACGAAGAGACGTTGATGGAAACTTAACACGCTGACCCCGTCCCATTTCACCCTCAGGCGGAGAGGCCTCGGCAGCAATACCAGAGCTGCTCTCGGGTTCTGGACCAGGGCTGGTCTCGGGTGCAGTACCAGTGCTGGTCCCCGTACCACCTGCGGCCTCGGTGGCAGCATCCGCCACCACTTCCTCTACCGTGGTTTCGGCAGCCACAGGAATATCATGGCTGCCATTACTCGGGACTGCAGTATCGTCATCAGAATTGGGAGTATAATCTGGGGAAGTATCCGTAGCAACCCCCCCTGAAAGCAAGGAGCGGTCTGCTAGACAAGGGAATTTTTGTTCGTAGAAAGAGACATCACGGGACACGAAAAATACGTCGTGATCCAAATCATATAAGTAACAGCCTTTCTTACCGGAGGGATACCCCAAAAATAAGCATTTGCGGCTACGACTCGCAAATTTATCACCTTTGGCCCGTTGATTGTGAGCATAACATAACGACCCAAAAACCCGCAAGTGCTCAAAAGGGGGTGGCTTGCCAAATAATGCCTCATACGGTGTGATGCCATTGAGAAGCATCGATGGGGTTCGATTGATAAGGTAAGCCGCCGCAAGAGCACATTCTCCCCAGAAACGAATAGGCAACCCAGCCTGAAAACGGAGGGCACGAGCCACGTTGAGCAAATGTTGGTGTTTGCGCTCAACGCGTCCGTTTTGTTGAGGAGTACCGACACAGGAACTTTGAAATAGAATGCCATGTTTAGTAAAGTAAGGTTTCAAAGTATTAAACTCAGTCCCATTATCACTCCGTACAATTTTTATCTCTGCTGAAAATTGACGACGTATCATTGCCATGAAGTTCAGAAAATTGTCATACACATCCGTCTTTGAAGACAGTAAAAATATCCAAACCCCCCGTGAATAATCATCAACAATAGTGAGAAAATAACGCGCACCACAGGTAGAAGGGAGATCATACGGGCCCCATAAATCACAATGCACAAGTTCAAAAATATGACCACTTTTATTATTGCTTAAAGGGAAAGTATGTCGAACATGCTTAGCACGATGACAAACCTCACACGGTTTTGACAACGTGTCCTTACTACTACGAACAAAAGGAAGTAATTTTATTATTTTCTCAGCAGGATGATCAAGTCGCTTATGCCACAATCCAATACTAGAAGCAACCCCAACAGTACCCGTAAGAATTTGTGTGTCTTGACGCAAATAATATAGTCCATCCAGCCGGTCACCTCTACCAATCTCGGTTCTCGTACGCCGGTCCTGAATAATACAAGTAGAGGAATTAGTGAAAAATTGACAGTCAATTGCGTCACTTAATTGTGAAGCAGAAATCAAATTACAACGAAGTTTGGGAACATAAAGAACGGGATTCAATGAGATAGTCACCGTAAGATCAACACGGCCAACTTGAGAGGCAATAACATGAGTTCCGTCTGGAAGACCAACAACACGGCTAGGAATATCATGAACATCGAGCAAGGAATCGAGTAGGCCGGTTACATGATGCGAACAACCCGTGTCAATAAGCCACTTACCAGAAAAAGTATGAGAGGGCATGCCATAAACTGTGACGGTATTTTTGGACGTGTCTCCATCAGCCGAGGCAGCCACGACATTGCTGGATTCTACCCTGGCTGAAGACGGGTAACCAGCAGCCCCTCGTCCCCCACCGCGGCCACGGGCAGAGGAACCACCACGGGCAGCAGCATTCCCACCGCGGTTGGCAGGGGGTGTAATACCTTTGAATTCGTACCACCAGTCCGGAATTTCATCCATAAGATCGAAGCACATGCTTCGGTCATGACCTTTCTTCTAACAATGAGAACATATAAGTCGCTGGCGTTCGGACCGCGACATCTGAGACGGAGCACGACTCGGTCCAGGGGAACGAATAGGAGGACGAACAACAAACGTGGCAATTTCGGGCACAACATCTTTAGATTTATCAATTCCCCGTACCCGTTCCTCTTGGCTGAGCAGATGAAAAGCACGGGTAACAGTAGGAAGTGGGGATTGAGACAACAAAACAGAGCGAAGGGAACCGTAGCGGTCACGAAGAATACCGAGCAAAAATTGGTGAAGACGGTCTGATTCCCTACGTTCAATGTGCTGTTTAGCAACGAGGCAGTCGCACTTTTTGCACTTGCATGTAATAATCGGTTCATATTTGTCTAATTCTTCCCATAATTTACTCAATTTGCCGTAGTAGGCTGCAATTGTCATTGTTTCAGTTTGTACACAATCATGAAGACCGTCTTTAATTGGTTGAATACGAGGGCCATCAATAATTCCAAATCGTTCATGAAGGTCGTCCCAAAGATTTTTAGCATTCTCATATTTAGGGAGTAAATTCTTTACCTCGGGATCAATGACATTGGTGAGCCATGAGACAAGCATCGAGTGTATAGTCTCCCAATCCTCCTTCGTGCACGGCGCCGCTGGTTCATCAATGGTGCCGTTGAGAAAGACGTATTTACGCCGAGCTTTGAGTGCAATACAGACAGCATGAGTATGCTTTTACGTTTTAAATACTTGCATGTGCAAAATATATCCCTCTTGTTTTAAAACATACTTCGTATAATCATTAGTTTAAACACGTGAGAAATCATGGGTATATGGTTAAAAAAATACTAGTCTTAAACCCGTATAAAATTGCACGGGTATGCTGTAATAAAATTTGTTATTATAAATGAGTTGTAACAAATGATATTTACTAATTTTAAAGGTGAATTATAAATTTCCAAATTTCGTTCGCAATTAAGTTGAGTTATAAATTTTATTTGCAATTAGGTTGAGTTATATACCCTCTTGTTTGTTGAATTTAAGTCTCTACTTTGATAATTTGTAACTTGGCGGCTTACAAAATCCCAAACTTTATAAGATGAAACATAATTATTTTGAAGGGATGCAACACAAAATTAGAGAAATTGCATGGATCTCCATAGTTCTAGGTCCTTACAAACTATTAAACCCGTTTTACATTTAGGTTGGTCCATCCTTATTTATTAAAGGAACAACCACAAGGCTGACTTGACATGCTCACCTTAAAAATAGGAAGTTTAAGGGACCACCTTTGTTTTGAGAAATAATTATTCAGAAACTACTGTAGATCATTTAATGGGAGCATAACCTTATTTTCAGGGTCATCATTTTTTTAATACAAACTACAATCTCCAAACTACAAACTACAATTTGATTAAATCATATTTTGATTGATATGATTTGCAAATTAAATTAACTGGATTACAGTAATTATAAATAATATCTATGACAACTTTGTAATGATAAAACTATAAAAGTATAAATTAACAAAATTGACAAATGAAAAAAAAATCATGTATACTAATTTAATTTAGTTTATATATTAAAATCAAATAAAAAACAGTAACATACTCAAAATAACCGATTTAAAATTTAAATTTACTTAAAACATAATAAAAGTACCTAGAAAAAAAAGTAATTGCTTATAAATTCAATATTTTATAATAGCCTTTTATTTACTTAAAATAAAAAATAACCAGGAAAAAAGTCACGGACATTTAATTAAAAACACGAAAAAAAGTAAAGAGTGAAAAAAAAGTTGAAATAAAAATACTTTGCCATTTGTCGAAAATATTTACTAAGAAATAGCCTTTTATTATTGTCAAAATGATGAATATATATTTCGAAAAAAAAGAGTTAAATAAAATAACGAACAAAATGCTTTAAAAACAGAAAATACTATAACTGTGGTCGAAAATACTTTAATGGTAGTCGAAAATCCAAAATAAAAAATTAGCCAATTATTATGGACGAAATGATAAATAAATATTTGGGAAGAATGAAAAAGAACTGAAATAAAATACTCTTAACGTTTAATAATCTCCAATGTTTTGATCTAATATTATTGACGTAACAGTCGACGAAATTTTATTTATGGAAAATTATTAAAAACAAATAGTCCAAAAAGATCGAAAAGTATATTTAAACTGGGAAAGAAAAACAAAAAAAAGAATTTTACAGAGGAAATAAATTATCTTTGACAAAAATAAAAATTTCTATTGTGTAGATACAAATTTAAACATGTAAGTACTAGATCTTTAGTTTTTGAACTTGACTCTATCAACAGAAATCTGCTATTTTTTTAGGGGAACCAGAAACGGATATTTGAGAACATAAGGATCAAAGGAGAAAGTAGGATGACCCACAGGAAAGAGACGAAGTGAATTGTTGTAGGGCTGGAATTTTTAGGGTTGAGAATTAAAGGGAGTGGGTCATAAGAAGGCCCAATTAGTTAAGGTAGAGTTTGGTATTGAGTACTTCGTATTTTATGGGATGTGTTGAAGGCCTGGGATTGGTATGCAGTAATGTAGAGGAGTTATTGGGTAGAGTTTGGTATTGAGTACTCTATATTTATTAGTCGATCATAATTAAATGTGCAAGGGCCAACAAAAATTACTGAAGAACATGCCTCTTTAAAATCTTGGATGTACATTACTGAAGAACATGCCTCTTTAAAACCTTACTAGAAAAACCCTATGGAAAAAACACTAGCAAGGAAAAGCAGAGTGCATTGTCCCTCTACACGCAAATTAATAAGCTGCCTCGTTAAAACCTTTATATGGAAAACCCGGTAGGACAAAACCATAGATAAGGAAAAAGAGTACAACGCGTGAACACTCCCCCTGATGGTTACATCACTTGTAAAACGTCATTGCTACTCATGATGTAGCAAAGTTTCTCGATCTTGGAAATAGCTATCATCGTACTTGATTGAGTTTAAAGATGTCTTCAATTGATAGGAGTGGTTGTTGATAGGAGTGGCTGAGTGCTTCAAAACTCATAATATGAAGATTGTAATTCGCGCATCTTCATTTCTAGTAAACTTGTCACTTTTGCGGTTGAAAATATTGCACCTTTTCTTTGAGTGATCATATCATCAACAATGTGCATGTATATGATATGTGACTAAGTTCTAAGCTATATAACGTGAAATAATGCAATGACGCAGTAGTTAACTAATATGAAAATGCTTAACTTAGTCTCTATATGCATATGATGACTCGATAATGAAAAATGTACAGTGTGTTTCTTATTCTCCATAAATTGGAGAATTTCAGGTTAATGAGCTCTTTATAAATATGTCGACGGTCGAATGGACTTATAAAGTCCTTATTCAATTGTTCATTGAACATTGCGCGCAAACGTATATCTGTTTCATATGGATATACTTTCATGATCATATTAGAAGTGTCTAGAATCCGCATTCTTCATATATCACACGATATGTGTAATTTAATATGATAAAACTTCACTTGTTTTACCAACTTATCACGTACTTCCTCAGTTCCTCCCCCTACGGTAGGAAAAATTATATTCAAGATAGATTGCAATCATTTAAAAACCACTTTAGAATGTGATTTCCTATATCACATATTAATGAGATTTAATTAGTGGGCATAATTGTAAGAATTTATAAGATATCTGGGGAGTAATTTATGTTGTAATTGACTATTAATGTGCTAAATCAAAATGCCCAATTTAAGAGGATAACCTTGTTCACATACTAATAATCAAATTGTGACTTGCAGTGGCACAAATTATTCATATTTGAGCATGTGGTCTCCAAGCCACTTAAAAAAACATCATTTTGTACAATTGAATTTATAAGATTTTTTTGTCCAACCTAGCTCGAGTAATATGCAATTTAATTGTTTAGACCTTCAAATGTCAATCATACCCAATTTTAGTATAGGTGTTGCGTGTAATAAAATGTATATGCAATACTTGAAAAATTCTGAGCACATTATTACTGTTTGTGTATGTAAAATTCAAGCTTTATAAGGAAATTGGTATAGAAAGAATCCGTACGACCTCAATTTTACATCAAAATAATTTTGCTCATACTTTTAAGCACTTGTTGATCATGTATGTCTTAACATATCATGTCAATTTTGAGTTGGATATCCCTTATTATGCGCAATTGTACACTTAAATGCCAAACTTATTGGATGCTAAAATTACGATTAGCAATTTAATATCATATGTGCTCAAAATATTTTATTTCCATCTGATCAACTATATGATTTGATATAGCCATATAGATATGACACATATAGTGCCTCATGTAGATTGGCAAGAATGATCATATATAAAAAAATCGATGTGAGAAAATAGGACGATATTATTCCTTTTGAGTAATCATTGCGATTTAAATGTGTGGTTTAAATGTGTTAACCATTACTCCAAATGCCTAGTAATTTAAGACTTAAGAAATGGGAGTATTGGATATTTCATTGAGGCAATGAAGAACAATAAATCAGATTACTCCATAAATAAATGAGTTTCATATTAAATTTGTAGGACACAGACTTATATTATAGTGATACAAGATCGACTTTCACTAAATTTAATAGAGGGTCGTCTTAAAATATGATCACACGAAACCATCTCACATTAGTGGATAGGTGCCCGTCTCAATTAAATATATACGAGACTATCTTTAATTAAGTAAATGGGAGGATGCTCAAATTAAATAGATACAACGCATATTAGGTATCCGGATCTATAGAGATAGATCCAAGAGGATATTGGCTTTAAGTCAGGAATCTTATATGGATAAGATTCTTCGACGATTCAACATGGATAAATCCAAGAGAGGTCTTGTTCCTATGGGTAGTGGGATTATTTTGAGCAAGTCTCAATCACCCACCGAACCTGAAGAGGTTGAACGCATGAAATCGATCCCCTATACTTCTGTCGTAGGATCGATCATGTATGCCATGATATGCACACGTCCATATGTCTCGTATGCTTTAAGCATGAAAAGTAGATATCAAACCAATCCAGGTGAGAGTCACTGGATAGCCATAAAGAATGTCCTTAAGTACTTGAGAAGGACTAAGGATTCATTCTTAGTGTTTGGAGGAGATTCTGAATTATTTGTTAAGGGTTACACTGATTCAAGTTTCCAAACTGATAGGGATGATATGAAATCTCAAGGTGGCTTTATTTTTATGATCAATGGAGGTGCGGTTAGCTGCAAGAGCTTCAAAGAGTCGGTTATTGTGGATTCTACAACGGAGGCTGAGTACATTGGAGCATCTGAGGCTGCCAAGGAAGCTGTTTGGATAAGGCAGTTTTTAGAGGGGCTAAAGGTAGTTCCTTCTGCCAAGGATCCTATCACGATCTTTTGTGATAACAGTGGGCGATCTTTAAGCTAAAGAGCCCAAGTCTCGTAACAAGTCTAGACATGTACTTAGAAAATTTCATGTCATAAGAGATTACATTGAAATGAAGGAAATTGCGAGATGTAAGGTTGGGACAAATGATAACATTTCTGATCCCTTAACCAATCCCTTATCGCAGGCTAAGCATGACCAATATGTTATATCCATGGGTCTTAAACGCATGCCAAATTTGTATTAGATTATGAGATATGAAATAAAAATGTGTTTTTATTGATCATATATGATAATCACTTTTATCGTTTGAGTTATATCTTTTAAACTTTTTATTTGTAACTTTGTTATATCCAAATGGGTAGTAGAGACAATGTTGGACCCCATTAAAGTAAACTGGATTAACATAGTATTGACCCATAGTCACTTATATGAGGTGACATCTCGAAGTGACTACATTGTGGTGCGATTGATGACAAGTTCAAAGTTCAAGTGTTATAGGGTCATTGACGAGCCTAATTTCACGTGTCGTTAAATCCGCTAATTAGCTACGATCAAATAACAATTTATATCTCCTAAACAAACACAAACTATCTTAAATAAAGGTAGTAAATGGTAAGAATAGGGTCGAACCCAAGAGAAGGCGGTACTAACTAGATTAACAAATTTAGACTCTTGCTAAAAACCAATTAACAAAACTAATTATTAATTAATTTCTCTAATCACAAATTAAGACACTAATTAAGACACAAACTTAAATTAATTACAAACTATGATATTTACAATGGCAAAAACATGTAGGATAACACATATGGAGAAAGTTTGATTGGAGAAATTCATTAACAAGTCTAAAATAACCAACAAATACTAAAGATTCAAATATTCAAATATAGAGAAACAACTTAGTGTAATTTTCCCAAGTTCCCAACAATTAGCAAAGTAAAGACTCTTCCTTTCCTCTCTTCTCTAGTTATCTAATACAAGTTTCTAAGAAATTAGCCAACAAGGATTAAACCAACCAATATTGACCCTTTACAACCCAATTTACACCTATTAAAACATGAACCCAAATCAAAGATGCAAACTTTAAGAACAAAACCAAAGAAACAAGCTAGAATTATGTAATAAAACATTAAACCATGTTCTAATCACACAATAAACCAAATTCCACTCAAAAGATTCCAACTTTTAAACCAAAGTTGCAATCTTTCAAGGTTGCTTCAACAATATCAAGACAAATTAACCAAATTTATCTAGACAAAGCATTAATTAAACAAACAATTGCTAAGATGGTTAGTTTCAACAATACTTCATTCAACAATGGAAAATGAACATGAGAAAAATGGTATTAACTAAAGAAGAAGAGATTAAAGAGTCTTACAATGCTAAAAGGTGAAAACTTGTTCCAATTACACTAAGAATTGGAAGATTAGCTACCCATAATCCAAGAGTTACAACCCAAAATAATGAAGTTCAACTAAAATTACAAGCCAAAATGAAGAACCAAAATGAGAAAACTTTCTTGTGAAAATGTTATGGAAATTATGGAATGAATGTAATATAGGGTATTCTTCTCTCTCTCTAAAATCTGGCTCTTATGTACCCTTGGTCCAAAAACCTAGGGACTTCGAGAAATGGGCCTCAAAATGAAAAGACGGAGAATGAAGGAACACCTGTCTCAGGCCTGGACGCTGGCAGCGCCCACAGACGCTGGCAGTGTTCAGTCTCGCCTTGACTTCAATTGACCCTTTGGACTTGCTTTTCATGCATTGATAATTTACTCCTAGCCCACTCAAATTGTCGGGTTTGGTCTCGGGTTTCGGGTTTGACTTTGACTTTTGTTGACTTCCGGGCTTGACTCTAAAATTTGACTTAAAAATACTAAATAATCAACATAATTACAAGGACTAAGGTTAGCATAAAACGATGCTAACGACCCGTAAAAAGTATATTAAACGGACCTAATAAATACTACTAAACACGACACATTTTGGTGTTGTCAAATACCCCCACACTTGGACTTTTACTCGTCCTGAGTAAAACTCGAGATTAGCAAGACAAACACGAGTCCAAACATAGCATGTGAAGATAATGACCTCTCTTCCCTCACCACTACCTTCTTATATCTCCCTCAAAACACAACCACCTATTAAAAGAAAAAGACTCAAAGTTGTTGTGACACACTCTTCCCTTACCACTTCCTATAACTCCCTCAATACAAGACTCGACACACCACCAACTCCGACTCATCCACACATCCTCCCTCCTTATACTCCGAGATGGTAATGGTCACTCTCACCTTATCCCAAGGTAGAAGCAAAGTGACCGAAAAGAACTCCTATCAATCTCACAACTACTTGTATCGCTGTTGGGGCCAGTGTCCTCCACAGTTAGTGCAATAACATAAATAAATCTCTGTAGGTTCACAGGGTATACTTTGTATTGTAATCAGTTGATTAACGTTTATCGATAACGGTTGGCTTGCAGATAAGTTGACGTTATCGTCATAACGATGTCTAGGTTTATCAACTGGTCCCTAAAAGTCACACCTAAAGGATGTGATTGAGAGATGTGATTATTTGAGAAAATAATCATATTGATGCCTTATTAAATGACTAAAAGGTTAGTCGGTGTTTTTGACTAAAAGATTAGTCAATGTGATGATGAGACAATTATTTAATAATGATTAAATAAAGTTAGCTGAGACGAATTAACTGTAATTCGTAAATTGAATATAAAATGTTATATTTAATTGTTGTATATAATGTAAGCTAATAAAATATAAACCGTTATAATTAATTGAAAATTATAAATATACGGATATTTATAATTAATGAGGTATTATAATGTCGGTCTTTGACTAAT
>JAIUZE010013090.1:0-53023 GCA_022085475.1 Heliosperma pusillum
TGCAGTGCTTTGTTGCAAAATAAGTCCCCTCCTAAGTTAAAGGATCCAGGTAGTTTCTCTATACCTTGCACTATAGGCACCTACACAATCGATAAAGCTCTATGAGATCTAGGTGCCAGTGTAAGCGTCATGCCTTTTTCAATATGTGAAAAGTTGAATATGGGAACTCTCAAATGCACCAGTATCACTCTGCAAATGGCAGACCGTTCTTTAAAACAACCTATGGGAGTTTTAGAAGATGTGTCTGTCAAAGTAGGAAGGTTTTTCATTCCCGTCGATTTCATCGTGCTAGATATGGCTGAAGATTCTCAAATCCCTATCATTTTAGGAAGGCCATTTTTGCACACTGCCGGAGCAGTAATCGATGTTAAGAATGGAAAACTGACACTAGAAGTAGGTGATGATAAAGTCACCTATAACTTGAACAGTGCAATGAAAAGTCCCATGCTAGAGGAGTCTTGTTGTTTCATTGATATTGTCTACTCCATTGTTGATGAATCTCTGTATCCATCAATAATCGAGGATCCTTTAGAGGCAATCTTATTATTGGAAGATATCTCTGAGAATGACAATTTCGAGATCAGTGAGCTGGAAAAGGACCTGACCGGAAAGGAGATACCGTCAGAAGAGATCAAAGAGTTCAAAAGCTTGATTGATACTCCTGCCAAAGGAGAAGTATAAAAACCTGAACTAAAACCTCTTCCCTCGAATCTAAAATATGCTTTTTTAGATGAATCTGAGTATTGCCCAGTCATAGTGAGTGCTCTTCTAGATGAAAATCAGTTAACCTCACTATTGACTGTCTTGAAAAAGCATAAAAAGGCAATAGGTTACAAACTCGAAGATTTAACAAGCATAAGCCCAGACTTCTGCATGCATATAATCAATTTAGAAGAAGGCCAAAAACCTTGTGTTCAAGGTCAACGCCGTCTTAATCCCAACATGCAGGAAGTAGTTAAAACTGAAGTTATGAAATTGCTAGATGCTGGCATAATCTATGCAACCTCTGACTCTAAATGGGTTAGCCCCGTTCAAGTTGTTCCCAAGAAAAGAGGAACAACAGTAGTCAAAAATGAAAAGAATGAGCTCATCCCCACAAGGATTGTGACGGGATGGCGTATGTGTATTGACTACAGAAAGTTGAATCAATCGACTAGGAAAGATCACTATCCTCTACCCTTCATTGACCAAATGCTTGAGAGGTTAGCTTGTCACAAGTCTTTCTGTTATCTAGATGGTTACTCAGGATTCTTCCAAATCCCTATCCACCCTGAGGACTAAGAGAAAACCACCTTCACCTGTCCCTATGGTACTTTTGCTTATTGCAGAATGCCATTTGGCTTGTGTAATGCACCTGCCACTTTCTAGCGTTGCATGACCAGTATCTTCTCAGATTTTGTTGAATCTATCATGGAAGTATTTATGGATGACTTCAGCGTCTATGGCATTTCCTTTGATAATTGTTTAACAAATCTATCCAAAGTTCTAAAACGCTATGAAGAAGTCGACCTTGTTCTCAACTGGGAAAAGTGTCACTTCATGGTGAACGAAGGTGTAGTTTTAGGTCACATCGTTTCAGAAAGAGGTATAGAAGTGGATCGAGCTAAGATCCAAGTTATTGAACAGCTACCACCCCCTGCTAATGTAAAAGGAATCAGGAGTTACCTTGGCCACGCCGGTTTCTACCGACGATTTATAAAAGACTTTTCAAAGATAGCCAAGCCCCTGACTGAGCTCCTTTTCAAGGATGCACCTTTCAATTTCACAAGGGAATGCCTTGAGGCATTCAACAAAATCAAACGTGCATTAATCACCGCACCTATAATCCAGTCACCTGATTGGAATTTTCCCTTTGAACTGATGTGTGATGCGAGTGATTATGCCGTAAGAGTTGTTTTAGGGCAAAGAAAGGAAAAGTTTCTTCATGCGATTTACTATGCTAGTAAAACCCCTTGATCCTGCCCAAATAAACTATGCCACCACTGAGAAAGAACTTCTTGCCATTGTTTATGCTTTAGACAAATTTCGCTCATACCTAATAGGATCAAAAGTCATTGTCTACACTAACCATGCTGCCTTGAAATATCTGCTTTCAAAGAAAGAGGCAAAACCTAGACTTATCCGATGGATCTTACTCCTTCAAGAGTTTGATTTAGAAATCCGGGATAAGAAAGGAGCAGAGAATGTAGTCACTGACCACCTCTCAAGGATAAGAGTAACTGAAATAGGATTACCAACGCCAATTAATGATTCATTCGCTGATGATTCATTAATGGCAATTGCGGACTCTTCTCCATGGTATGCTGATATTGCCAACTTCCTTGTCAGTCGCCAGCTACCCTCCGAACTTTCTTATAACCAAAGAAAGAAATTTTTGCATGATGCAAAATTCTTTGTTTGGGATGACCCCTATCTTTTCAAGCAGTGTTCAGATGGTCTGTATCGACGTTGTATCCCCCAGTGGGAAGTAAAAGGAGTTTTAGAAGGATGCCACTCATCTGCTTATGGTGGTCATCATGGTCCGTCCAAGGCCGTAGCCAAAGTCTTACAATCCGGGTTTTTCTGGCCCTCGATGTTTAAAGATTCAAGAGATTTTGTTATGGCTTGTGATCCTTGTCAACGAATGGGTCAAATATCCAAAAGACATAAAATGCCTCAAAACGGCATATTAGAAGTCGAGATATTCGATGTCTGGGGTATTGACTATCAAGGACCATTCCCTTCTTCAAATGGAAATCGTTACATTTTAGTCGCTGTGGACTATGTTTCAAAGTGGGTAGAAGCGATTGCCACTCCCACCAATGATGCTAGAGGTGTGATACGACTCTTTAAAAAGATCATCTTTCCGCGTTTTGGTGTACCCAGAGCCGTGATAAGTGATCGAGGAACTCATTTCGGAGAAAAGCAGTTAGACACTCTGCTTGCCAAGTATGGTGTGTATCACAGACGAGGATTAGCCTACCACCCCCAGACCAGCGGTCAAGTAGAAGTTTCGAACAGAGAGCTAAAAACAATTCTTCAAAAAGTAGTCTCGAAATCTAGAACAGATTGGAGTAATAAGCTCGATGACACCTTATGGGCTTATCGCACAGCTTTCAAAACCCCGATTGGAACATCTCCCTATCGGTTGCTTTATGTAAAGGCATGTCATCTCCCTGTTGAGTTAGAGTACAAAGCTCACTGGGCTATCAAAGAACTCAACTTAGACACTAAGCTTAGCGCTGATAGACGACTTTTGCAACTCAATGAGCTAGAAGAATTTCGTTTGCAAGCTTACGAGAATTCTAGGATTTATAAAGAGAAAACGAAGCGTTGGCACGACAAGAGGATAATCAGAAAAGAATTCAATGTCGGTGACCAAGTACTTCTCTTCAACTCCCGTTTGAAAATTTTTCCGGGAAAACTTCGATCAAGATGGTCTGGACCATTCACTGTCACATATGTAAGCAAATACGGTTATGTGGAAATAATGGCTAGTAATGGTGAAAAATTCAAGGTCAATGGACACCGATTGAAACTCTACTACAGCAATTCCATGATCAGATGCTTAGATATTGTCTATATAGAGCGTCAATCCCCAACTAGATGATTTCATAGAAAAATTCGTCGAGCGAGACGTTAAACCAGCGCTTCTTGGGAGGCAACCCGTGTTCCCTTCTTTTTGCATTTTATTTTCTCTTTTTCGTTGTTTTGTTAGATTTACTTTGTAGATGAAGGAGTTTTTGAATAATCTATAAAGACCTTCCTTGTCAAGTCCAAAAGACTAACTTGGGGGAGTCCGCGCTGAATAGTAAGCTTCATTCTTCTTTCATTTTTTTCCCATTTTACCCTTCTTCCCATTGAGCATCTCGTTGCATATTTAGTCTTTGTGCTCACATTGAGGACAATGTGATGTTTAGCTTGGGGGAGGGATTACATTTTCCCATTTTGCATTTTAGTAGTTTATATTTTTCAAATTTTTGAATAAGAGAAAAATTTAAAATTTTGAACATCATTGAATGCTTTTCATGCTTTGCTTGCTTGTTTACTATGTTATCATGTTACATTTCCCAAACTTAGAGCTTTCAAAAGATAATGATTCAATATTCATTGAATTGTGCATACATGGGGAAGTCTTGTACACAGTAGGCATGGAATGAATCTATAGATGAGTACGCTTGATCTTGACATTTGGCAAGTTACATATATTGTAAGGTAGAACCTCCTTAGACTGGTACATCTATACCCAGTCTCATTTAGGTGTGTGTAGTTCTCCTTGTGATGTGTGTCATGTCAAAACGCATAAGTATGGTTCTCATTTCATTCCTATAAGCATTGCATTCATGATTCACTAAGATTTGAAGCCTTTTTCACTTTGAATTACCCCTCAAAATTAGCCCCTTCATACAAATGTTTCACAAGATAATAGCTACATATAAAAACTGCCTACCTTGTTGAGCTAGTAGCTAGACTATGGTGTATGGGTGCTCTTTTGAGAAGATTTTGTTCCTTGATGTCAAAGTGAATTTGGGAGAACGAAAATGTTCAAGAAGTGATGTTATGCTCAGAGAAAAAAAAAAAGAAAATTGAAAAAGAAAAAATCGAAAAAAAAGAAGAAAAAAAAGAAATAAAAGAAGAAGTTGTGAGTATCTCCTCAAAATGTCAATTCAATGTTTAGAAGGAGTTCATTCTTGTGTTTCGTGTGTAATAAGCCAATCCGTTCCTTCTGGCTTCGTTTTTCGTCTTTTGGGAATTAATCGAAAGTTTGGATTCAGTATTCATTTATCATTGGTCAGTTGCTAGCTCATTCTAACCTTCACATGACCATAACTGTTTATCCACCTTTCACCCATTTCCCAAAGCCTTCTTCATATTTTTCGGCTTCTTTTCTATGTGCATTGTGATCTTTGACTTGTGTTTTGAATTGTTTACCATATTAGACTGCGGACACATTTTCATAAGTCGTAGATAGGTTAGTGTCTCAAAAACATTTACACATAAAGAAATCACCTTTTACATACATGAGTGTTCGAGTGTGCCATGAGAGTCCATGTGTCAAAAAGATCATGCAAAAGCCGAAAATTCTGTAGTGAAATTCTTTGTGCTGCACTGTTATGTAAATCTCAGCCATGTTTATGTATCATTCTTGCCCACGTTGTTTTTGGGTTATGATTCATTATGTTTCCAAAGTTTTACGTTGAGATTTGTTTCTTGATGGTGTAGTAACCAATGCTTGCAGCCCTTGTCCTGGTATTGTTTGTTATGTTTGCTTGAGGACAAGCAAGGGTTTAGCTTGGGGGAGTTTGATAAGTGAATATTTGTATGGTTTTAATCCCCAATTTAGCTCGATTTTTGTATGTCATTTGTGCTTTGTTAAGCCATTTTATGAGCTAATATCGTCTTCTAGGCGAATTCCTATGTTCTAACCTGTTTTTTAGGGATAGTGACGTTTCTACGCCCTTTTTCTATATTCACGAGCATTTGCCTAGAACCCAACGATTTGAAGAAGCAAGCTTGACCAAGTCAAAGGCATTTCAAGAAGGTTCACTAATTCAAAACAAAGAAGGAGCAAAGACGATTTCGCAGTTGTCAGAAGATCGATCAGTTAGGCGAAGAAATCATCACTTTACATCAAACCCTATCAACAAACCCGACTCAAGAGGTCAAGGGGGATAATGAAAGTCAAGTCATATGCAAGGGGAGATGAAACGAAGGTCAATAGACCAAGATCACAACTTACCCGATCGGGTAAGTGGTGTACCCGATCGGGTATCTCTTCTGATCCGAGCTTTTGCTTCGACTTCCTCCTTTTTGTCCTATGTGATGAATGCATGACCCCTTCCCCACGAAACCCTACTGCTATAAAAGGATGCCTCAGCCACCACATATAAACAAGTACTTCTCCACACTTCATACTTCTCTTCTTACACTTCTCTTTAGATTAGAAACCCAAGATTAGGAGGAGAGAAACCTAGCCTCTCTTCTCTTGTCTAGATCATTTTCTTCTTCCTTTTTGTCTTTAGTTTCTTAGTTTATTTCTGTCTTTTCTACATCAAATCCTTAGCCTAGATCAATAAGAATTTCATCTTTCTTATCTACTTTGTGTGGTTCAAGCGTTGTAATTCGTGGATCGACTATTCTATGCAAGGAATTTCTATTACAGTTGTTTGTAATTCATCATTATCGTTGTTGATCGTCATCTAGGTATTCCTATTTTATCTTTTATTTTAAGTTTTCATGTTTCTAATTTGATTGCTATTTCCTTTACATGTTATTGTAGATTCAATTTCAATATCGTTGTAATCGTTTCACTTCATTAGATTGTCAATATAGCGTCGTTATTATCGCCATATAAAGAGTCTTAAAATACTATCAAAACCAAATAAACATGTCTATCCTACTTTTCATTGTTAATATCATCTTAGATTTAAACATCGCCATGAGTGAGTAGTCGTTTTTCTAGGGTGTAGGGTAGCCATGTAGGTTGATTAAAAGATGATTAATTGGATAAAAGAAATTGTGCTCATAAAACATTGTGTCTATGCATGTTTGGATTATAACGATAGTTAACGATTCCTGATCAAAACATTGACTAAAGTGGAATTCTTTTCCAAGGTAGAAATACGTGAATTGAATAGACAAAGCATGACATGGTAGATTAAGACCTAGTAAATTGCCTAAAAGCCTGCTAGACCATCTGATCTATGGTTGTAATGAACACATCATTCTTACGAACTCACAATGAATTATTTGCATGTTCCAAATCCAATTTCATCAATATGTTAATCTACATGTGTGAACCTACTTCCCTAGATTATTTTCATCATTGTTAATTCATCACTTGCTTTATTGTTTTCGTTTTAATTTGCTTTTATTTCGTTTTCATTTATGCTTTTTATTAGTTTAGAAATCAAAATCCCAAAACCCAGATACTCGTTAGATAAGACCCAATTGCAAGACATTTCACATACTATAGGAAACACCATCTCCCTGAGGATCGACCCCTACTTCCCTAATTACATTAATTTGTTATTAGCCTAGTCTGGGTAATTATCTTTGACCAGGACTTGCGACAGGTCCGATCTGTAAAATATGAGAAAGGAGGATTTGCTTCTCCAAATGTGTCGTCTTCCACAAACCAAACGCATACATGCACTAAGAGGTAGATGTCATGCTTATGCAAATTAATGTTGCATGCCTTATAAGGAGTCCTACTCATATCCTAGGTGAAACTGATCATGAATGTCATCAGTTTATGAAGGCTCTTATTTCTTAGAATGTTTAAGTAGGTTGCCGTTATCAAGTCAACTATATTCGTTCAGTAAATTTTAATCAAAAACTCGTAGATTATGCAAACGATTATGCACGACGGCATTGACAATGCAACGCTTAGACTAAAATAAAAGCATAGAAGTAAATTCATCTTTGTTATTCAACTGTTCCGACTCGACCTAAATGGAAAAATAAACATGTTTTTGAATTTTTATTATTTTTCAATTTCTTTTGTTTTGATTTTTTTCAATTTGAATAAACAATGCATGCAGAAATGCAACAAATATGAAAGCGAAAATGCAATAAATAATGCAGATGCAATACAAGACAGATGCAAACCCTCCCCAAACCAAATCACACAATGCCCTCATTGTATTCATCAAACAATCAGCAGCAGCAAAATATAAAGGAAAAGGAATGCAAGACTAGAAAAATGTATACGGAAGTAAAATATAGTAAAGAAACTCACAAATATGTACAAAGATGACCTCCCCAAACCAGTAGACAACAAGGGAGGTCGTAGCCAGCTGCTACTAATCATCACTCTCCTCCTCCTCCGACTCAGCCTGATCATCCTCATCATCGCCCTCCTCCTCTATGGTTGTTGTAGCGGGATAACCGCCTTTCGGATAGCGGTAGCAGGAAGGGTGGGTCTTATCATGTGGTACTCGACCACTACGGATGTAAGACTCATAGACAGGGAAACCAAGCAAAGCTTAGTTGATCTGCTTCTGAGCCATCATGCTACCTAAATCAAGTAGATGACCGTAGGGGGCACAAAAGGGAAAGGAGGTCCAAAATTAGCCAGATAACCCGGCTGGGTTCCAGTAGCAGCTGAAGTAGACGGATCCCCCGTCTCTCGAGTAGAACCTTGTCCCCGACTAGTGCCTCTCCTAGGCAAGGTGTAAGACAAGTGGTAAGAGGGGACAGGCGGTCGGGACGTCCTCTGTCAGACGTAGGGAAGAGGGAGTAGAGGGGGTAAAGTGGTGTAAGGTAAAGTCACCGAAATGGACATGCAAATTTTCGACGTTTTGTCATTTAGGACCCAGTTGATGCAAGTCAAATAAAATCTATCTAGGGAACACAAGGCATTAGGGTGCAGGTCCGCATGACCAACGGATAGCATGCCCTAGGTAAATCGGCGAACAATCGCCTAGCAATATCGGTGATTAACCCCCCATAGTGAATGGATGTCAGGATCCCAGCCTTGACATTAGTAAAGTGTTCAGCTACGAGATAGGCGATATTAAGCAGAAAAGATTGTCCGCTATCTACGTTCAAGTAGCCTCCTAAAATGTGTAGCTCGTTGGAATTAATATTGTTGGCGTCGCTACGACCGAATAATGTACTAGCAACTAATCAAAACCAATTGCGAAGGGCGGATGGTGTACATACATACCACGCTTCCGACCAACATTGTTGTCGGAAAGGGCTGCCCAAAACAGTCTCGTCAACTTCCTAGGGGGTTCGAATTCCTCCTCCCCATAAATTCCAAGCAAGGCACCGAAAGCAGGCATAAAATAATTAAAAGTCTGATTGAAAATACGGAAGCTAATACAATTCACGTTAGCACCCATTGAAAATTTTCAAAACTGAAAGTAAATCTAGTGAAAAATTCAAGGGTGGTGATTTGGTATGTATATTCCCACATAGTGATGAGGCCTGACATTCCCGTTCCATTTAACAAGGCAGTGACAGTTTCGTAAAGGGACAATGTTTCCAGCGTTTCTTTATGAAGAAAACCCGTAAGTTGAATTAGATGGTGGGAAAGGGACTCAAATAGCTTATTTTGGTCTAAAGAAGTAAATATTACCTCGGGATAGTCGGGCAGACTATCTAAGGTCTTCTGGATAACCATAGCGTTGTGAGGGTCGAAAGTCTCGCAAGTAGACTGAAACTCCGTCTCTGTTACCAAGGTGGGACCTACGGAAGGACACCGGGAGCTTTTTCCGGTCGTCCTGCTTCTCTTTCCTTGGTCTATAGAGTACCTTTTCACACACAAACACCATTAGTAATTGCAATTTCACAAAAATCTTAAATCAGTTGAAAAACTCTAACCCTAATTTGTAATCATAATTATTGGGAAGTAGTAGTGAATGATAGATAGGAATTAAAGCAATAAAATTTACTTGTGTGGGTTAGGAATGGATAGATCTAAGAGATGAGAGTGGTAAGTGAAAGAAGAAGGGGGATTTGAGAGGAAAATCGAAAAGAGGAAGAAAGAGGAGTATGGGATGCGTTTTTTCTGATTTAAGTGAAGCAGCATTTTGATTTTTTTTAAGTTTGGCTGCAATTAGTCAATCGACCGCTGTATTTAGTTGATCGACTAAACTCGGCTAGTTCTGGATAGAGCTGGCAAGTTTGACCCGACCCGAGTGGTAAATATACATGTGAACTTACGAGAAGTATAAATAAGCATTTCAATGTATTAAGATATAGGCGCATGAAGTACAAAACTGTAAGCATCCGATTATAGACAAACTCAGGGAAGACACCCTTCGGCAACTATATACTCACTAGGGCTTACATCTCACCGTTAGCGGCATATACTTGAAAAGATAGAGACTCGACATACAAACCACGCCAAGTCATCCAACGGTCACAAATAATCAACATATAAATATCCATCCAAACATACGAATATGGTAACATAATCTCACGGTAAATGGCACGCACTAGCATCAAGTACAATAGCAAGACAAGTCAATGGAAGCCCACGAGATAAGACGTTTCCCGGAACCGTATACGATAAGACATTTCGTATTCTCATGACCTAGACACACATGTTCACGGGATAAGACGTTTCCCGGAATCATGTACGATAAGACGTTTTGTACACACAAGACTATAATCCTCTCAGTAGGACGACGATAATAATACGGTCCTAGTCTAAACCTGGCCAAACTCTCGGGATAAGACATTTCCCGATTCGACATGTGGTATGACGTTCCACATCCAAGACTCGATCATACAAAGACGTCGAGTACCCCAAATTCGGCTAAACCACACGAAAGTGGCGGAAAGAAATCTATAGTCAAAAGTCAAGCTAGTACGCTACATGAAATGACACCACCTCGCAAGGATACAACATTTGACGGTCGGGTCGATCAACGCATTGCGCTCGCCTCCTAACAACGTCGTCATATCCCCACTAAAAAACTCCACAACGGCATCACGGTTACACATCACCGCTCCGACATGTAAGTCTAATGGTTATAAAGTATGACCGGGAAATGAGAGTTCATAGCACTCAACGATTAGTGCTCAAATCAAATACATAAGGTAGAACCGACTCAAGAGGGGGCATATCAAAAACCGTCACAAAACATGTGATATACGCATGTGAGATATCATATATTCTAAACATGAATAATTAATGCTAATACGTAAATTTATACGATAAACGAACCGTACAAACTATTATAAGTAAGAGCATAAGGAAAGAAAGGAAGAAGAAACACAGCGGGTGCCAGCCGGTCAGATGGACCGGCCGCCGGTTACCCGGCTGGCAATACAGCAACCTTCAAACAACACTAAAAATACAGCGTTGTCCCAGCCGGTCAAGGGGACCGGCCGCTGGCTACCCGGCTGGGACTACATGCCATTTGAGAAAAAGAGAAAAAGAAAGGGGGTGTCCCAGCCGGTCGGCTGACCGGCGGCCGGTCGGCCGGCTGGGACTTACACAACACCAAAAATAAACGAAATTGTCAGCCACGTTCCCAGCGGGTCGGCTGACCGGCGGCCGATCGGCCGGCTGGGACTACTTATGCAAGAAAAACCATCATACGATACCAATAATCATCATCCATCTTCAACAACCATCAACAAACATCAACCAACATAAATCCTATAGCTACACATTCAATTCCAACACATTTACTAGCATCAAACTATATTAAATGGATAGTAATCGTCACATAACGTTGGGTAACATTAATTAAAGCATTGGAACACGGATTGATATCGAGTAACCCTTCACCGTTACCTTTACGCGTCTTCAATCTTCTTCCAACTCTTCCTCCACGAGGTAGTAATCTTTGTCGGAGTCTTCAAGGTCTCCACCTACAATTAGACAACAAAATATGAATATAATTCACCTTTGAAAAACACTGATAAATTGAAAATGAGACACGGTAATTTTATTACCACTAAAGGTAGAGGACGATAAGAGGGGAAGAATATGATGAAAATTAATGGATTTGAGTGAGTAACGAATGAGTAGTGATGAATTTGAGTTTGATCAAAAATGGGGTTTGGGGTTTAGGGTTTTGGTTACTTGGTGAGGAAGGAGATGAGTGGAAAAAGATGAGGGAGTTAGGGTTTATAAGGGTGAGTGGAGAAATATGGGGGAAAAGGCTCAAAATTCGGCTTAAGGCGTAACCTACATGAAATTCCGAGTAGAGTCCGAATACAAACTCGGATTTGCTAAATTAGACACGGAAAACTAAGTTCTAAACTAAATCTAAAATTACGCTAACTAGTATCTGTATAATATTTTTAAAATAAAATAGGGTACATTTGCGGGTGTTACAATCACCCCACCTTTTAAAAAGTTTCGCCCTCGAAACTTGAGAGTAGAAAAAAAAAGTATCAAGGACATGAATCGGTTTTCAAAATTAATACGAAAACTTTTACAAGGGAAACATTTATGAAACGAGGTTCTTCTCGAAAACGATTTAAGGAGATCTTTCATAAGTGCGAAACTTTATTTACGGATCACAAGAGTGTCAGTCGCGGACGAGAATTCTAATTATCCTGATCAAATCAGTGTCGAAATAGTGAAATCGAAAATCAAAACAATCGTTAGTAAGTGCAGGACTAGTCACCAGACGTCTCCAATAACGAGTCCGAACATCCAACCAAGCGCAAAAACCAAAGGTGAAAACAAAAGAAATCCATTTTCCCAAAAAGGAGGTACAAAATTCATCTTTTAAACTTCTGTGATACATTAAATTGGAAATACAATATGAAAATTTGGAAGTTTCCTCAAGGATAAATTCAAAATAACAAGACCTTACACGTACATAGCGCGACTCGAACACAAGTTCACAAATCACGATACTAAGAGGTACGTCCAACAAGCAAAATGGACCAAAAAGGGGAAGGATTAAAGAGTAGCAACTTGAGCAAGGGTCAATTCGAGGAAAAAGGGAGGGATGTGCTCCAAACCTATCTCTCATCCATGCTTATTCAAAGGTCGCTCGTAACTCGACTTCACCAACTTCACGAATAAACTAGTCCTCAAGAGAATGTAATTTACCCAAGTTACACCTTAACACTTTCAATCATTAGATTCCTACTAAAATCTTTCATAACCACGAGACTTCAAGTCACCAACCTAACCATTCAAACCTAATTATCCTCGACTAAGGTCCATAGTTTTAATCTGAAGGAGAGCTCCTTTAACGTACGATAGTATCCTTAGATTCGTCATACTCTACCTCAAACCACTAACCAAAGAAATCCTAACCACCAACCTAACCATTCAAACCTAATTATCCTCGACTAAGGTCCATAGTTTTAATCTGAAGGAGAGCTCCTTTAACGTACGATAGTATCCTTAGATTCGTCATACTCTACCTCAAACCACTAACCAAAGAAATCCCATCTTAGGGAACCACATCTACTAACATCCACAAGGTGAACGGTCCTTACCATAAAATCCTTTGATCCAATTTATTCCAAAACTCATTATCCTAAATTTACAATGGACTTCTCATCCTCAAAAGTCAAATCACAATACCTCAAGAAAGGTCAGGTACTAATCCCAAATCACTTATATTTTGCCAAACATATGGCAATGCAACCATAATCAGATTATTTAGTTAAATAAAACTTTAAATGCAACGGTTTTAGCTTATGAAAATATTCCTCAAGTTTGGCCACCAAATCCAAATTCCACAAAGTAATTATTCTTGTTGGGGTCCAACATTTAAAGACAATAAATTCTCAAATAACCTTTAAAGCAATCACTATAATCCTTAACAACAACAAACTATCATTACGCTCAGTTCGATCCTCAAAATGGTTTTGCAACATCAAGTTTCAAAGTCTAAAACCACCAAGAGAGGTTCAACCTAAGTTTTTTTTCAATTTCTTATACTCAACTAAACATGAAACTAGCTCAATAGGGCGGGTAGGTACAATATTTGAAACATCCTCAAAATACACCTACTAACTCCTTACATTAGCTAATAATAAAACTACCTCACAAGAGAATAGGGAAGGCGAACATGATACAAGGAACGCTAGGAGGCATCATCAAATGACTACGATATGATGAAAAAGATGCAGGCGGAAAAGGAAGACGAGGTTGATCTAAGGAAGTGAACCTACCAGTCACGATCTCCGGGTGAGCATCGGCTTCGGCTCGGCAGAGTACATAGATGGATCCTTTAGCTTTGGCACCGGGTGCGGGAGTTTGACGATTGTTGCATTCACGAAAGCGGTGACCCGGCTTCTTGCAGAAAAAGCAAAAGAGGGGCCTATCATAGCATCCGACTCCGGGGTGAATGGGTTTCCTACAACCGTCACAAATTCGTCCTTGAGCTTGAGATTGAGGGGGAACATTGGGCTTATGAGCCGCATTTGGGTTAGCTTCAGAGTGATAAGGGACAAGTGTTCTTGCATTGGCGTTTGAGGGAGCATTGAAACGCCGCTTGTTAGCATAGGCATTAGAAGAAGAGGGAGTGAAAGATCTTTTGTCATAGAAGTTTGACTTTGGATTGAAAGGAGAGGGATTCTTCATCTTCGCTTCATCTCTCACGGCCTTCATGGATTTTTCGGCCCAAAGGGCTTCATCATACAACTCTCTAAAAGAAGTAGAGCTCCTCCTTACCTTACTTTGAAGCAAGGCACTAAGCTTATTACGATAGTAAAAAGCTCGGTCTTCATCATCCTTGATGAGTCTTGGTGCAAAGTGAGCAAGCTTGTTGAATTGAGTGGTGAAGTCTTGAACCATCAAGTCACTTTGTTTGAAATCGATGAATTCTTTGAGTCTTTGCTGCTTGAGCTCTTTGGGGTAAAATCGGTCCTCAACGAGAGCCTTGAAACATTCCCAACCGAAATTAATTTCAAGAATAACGGTGGGATTAGTAATCGACCACCAGTTGTCGGCTTCCCTCACAAAAAAGTGATTAGCAATCCTTACTTTGTCTTCTTCACAGACATGATACAAGTCGAATTGCTTTCCATCTCCCGGAACCACTCCGAGAGCTCGGTAGGGGCCGGTTCTCCACCATACGGCGTGATCTTGCTCCTAGCAATTTGGCTAGCCACCCAAGCATAGCCTCCTTGGTGATGGTCTTCTCTAAGAGGAGGGGCTTGGTTACCTTGAGCATTGGCCGCATCTTGTTGATTTCGTAGGACTTGAGTAAGAGCCTCTAGAATGACATTCTCTACTAGTCGAGGTCTAACCATCTTCATAAGAGACAAAAACAAAACAAGTTAATCCTAACACTTAGCATAAACAAAGAGACTACCAAGTAAAGTCCATAATTTCTACCCATCTCTCATTTATTATTTCAAGGTCAAGTAATTTAAGTTTAGGGTTCACGTGTGTGCGTCGGGAGCGTCATAGGCTCTGATACCAACTATGACAACCCTCGCGATAGCGGAAATAAAACATAATAAGCATGCACTTTATATAGCGGAAAATACGATATTTTTGAAACTTTTTACATGCCAAAAGAAAAGTACGAGGAATGTCAAATAATTACAAGCTAAAGTATAATATACTACAAAGAGATGTAGTCTCTCAAAATGTTATCAAACATCAAAGTTGTTTAGCAAACTAGCTAAGAACGTCTATGGGTGAATTGTCGAGGCCAACGCTCGCTAGCTCACACCCGAACCCAAAAACAAGCAAAATCCATCCAAGCAACCTGTTCATTCATGAAAACATGAACGCCACAGTCAGTGGAGAGTAACTCCGGGTTCTCTCAGTCATATCACAAATAACATACTTAAACGGTAATAAACAGGTAGAAGCATACATATAATATATATATATACATGTGAAATTACGAGAAGTATAAATAAACATTTCAATCTATTAAGATATAGGCGCATGAAGTACAAAACTGTAAGCATCCGATTATAAACAAACTCGGGGAAGACACCCTTAGGCAACTATATACTCACTAGGTCTTACATCTCACCGTTAGCGGCATATACTTGAAAAGATAGAGACTCGACATACAAACCACGCCAAGTCATCCAACGGTCACAAATAATCAACATATAAATATCCATCCAAACATACGAATATGGTAACATAATCTCACGGTAAATGGCACGCACTAGCATCATGTACAATAGCAAGACAAGTCAATGGAAGCCCACGAGATAAGACATTTCCCGGAACCGTATACGATAAGACGTTTCGTATACTTATGACCTAGACACACATGTTCATGGGATAAGACGTTTCCCGGAATCGTGTACCATAAGACGTATCGTACACACAAGACTCTAATCCTCTCAGTAGAACGACGATAATAATACGGTCCTAGTCTAAACCTGCCCAGACTCTCGGGATAAGACATTTCCCGATTCGACTTGTGGCATGACGTTCCACATCCAAGACTCGATCATACAAAGACGTCGAGTACCCCAAATTCGGCTAAACCACACGAAAGAGGCGGAAAGAGATCTATAGTCAAAATTCAAGCTAGTACGCTACATGCAATGACACCACCTCGCAAGGATACAACATTTGACGGTCGGGTCGATCAACGTATTGTGTTCGCCTCCTAACAATGTCGTCATATCCCCACTAAACAAATCCACAACGGCATCACCGTTACACTTCTCCGCTCCGACATTTAAGTCTAACGGTTATAAAGTATGACCGGGAAATGAGAGTTCATAGCACTCAACGATTAGTGCTTAAATCAAATACATAAGGTAGAACCGACTCAAGAGGGGGCATATCAAAAACCGTCACAAAACATGTGATATACGCATGTGAGATATCATATACTCTAAACATGAATAATTAATTCTAATACGTAAATTTATACGATAAACGAACCGTACAAACTATTATAAGTAAGAGCATAAGGAAAGAAAGGAAGAAGAAACACAGCGGGTGCCAGCCGGTCAGATGGACCGGCCGCCGGCTACCCGGCTGGCAATACAACAACCTTCAAACAACACTAAAAATATAGCGATGTCCCAGCTGGTCAAGGGGACCGGCCGCTGGCTACCCGGCTGGGACTACAAGCCATTTGAGAAAAAGAGAAAAAGAGAGGGGGTGTCCCAGCCGGCCGGCCAGGAATTACACAACACCAAAAATACACGAATTTAAAGCATTTGAACACGGATTGATATCGAGTAACCCTTCACCGTTACCTTTATGCGTCTTCAATCTTCTTCCAACTCTTCCTCCACGAGGTAGTAATCTTTGTCGGGGTCTTGAAGGTCTCCACCTACAATTAGACAACAAAAGATGAATATAATGCACCTTTGAGAAAGACGGATAAATTGAAAATGAGAGAGACGGTAATTTTATTACCACTAAAGGTAGAGGACGATAAGAGGGGAATAATATGATGAAAATTAATGGATTTGAGTGAGTAATGAATGAGTAGTGATGAATTTGAGTTTGATCAAAAATGGGGTTTAGGGTTTTGGTTACTTGGTGAGGAAGGAGATGAGTGGAAAAAGATGAGGGAGTTAGGGTTTATAAGGGTGAGTGGAGAAATATGGGGGAAAAAGCCCAAAATTCGGTTTAAGGCGTAACCTACATGAAATTCCGAGTAGAGTCCGAATATGAACTATGATTTGCTAAATTAGACACGGAAAACTAAGTTCTAAACTAAATCTAAAATTACGCTAACTAGTATCCGTATAATATTTTTAAAATAAAATAGGGTACATTTGCGGGTGTTACAGTTGTTGTCTCGATCCCATTGAAGACGCGTGTCTTAGATCCATCAAGACGCCATTTATTTTTGCTCCCACAAGCAAATACAAAATAACCAATGCATTATGTCCATTGTGACCCAACCTCCCTTTTTGTTTAGAAAACAACCTTTGTTTTTGTGCGGTTTGGGGAGGTTGGATTGCAAGGGATCCCGAGTCAATATTAATTAGCTCTCCACCATACCTAAATCATGTATCATTTATCCTAGTTTGCATTCATGTAGCTCATCATGTACTTGTAATATAACCTGCTTGCATACAGAATAGTTCATATAAGGTAGACCATGCATTTACATTTAGATAGTTCATTACCCTGAGCTAGCACAGGATAGATATGGAGCTAGGTAGAGCTCCCAAGGGCTTGAGCGAGCTAAAGATCATAATGGGGCAAATAGGGAGAAATAAACATGACCTCGTCCGAGCTGGGTACGTGAAATGCTCAGCTCGCCCGAGCTCAGCCATGTTCAGCTCCCTTCGTTTTTTCCGCTTCTTCTCCCTCCATAATCTTATATTTTGTATATATTATCCCTCTTTCTAATCAAATGGGGATCCATCTTTACACATATTAATCATCCATTAGTTTAGATTAGATTAGGTTATAGTTAATTTCTCTTTAATTACTCTTCAAGTTAGTGTAGTTGCATTAGTTGATTTCTTGAATTGTAATTAAAGATTAAGTGAAAAATATTCTCTTCTATTCAATTTTTCTCGTTCTTTCGTTCATCTATTGCTTTCAATTAGTAGGTATAACTTCTCATCCCTTTCTTTTACTTGTTAATTCTTGCACTACTTTATTACTTAGTTGTCTTATTTTTCTTCATGTGTTGTCTTAATTTCATGCCTTGTTCTTCAATGTTCTTTATGTTGATGTGTGAGTATTGTAGTTTCTAGGATTAGTGGAGGATTTTGGGGTTGTGTGAGGGTAATCTATTGATTGTTGGGTTAATTTGTTGATTATTGTCTTACGTCTATCTTATGCATACAACATGTGAAAGTCCATAGACCTTAGTTAGACTCCTCTAATTAGTTACTAAATTACTTGTTAATTTAGTATTTAATGATCTATGTAACATGCATGCAAATATAAAGACATTTATATAAAAGAAGAAATTTCCTCACATTGATATGGTAATGATATGGGCACAACAAGAACTCCTTGTTGTTCTTGAGCTATTATATAGATGATCCTCCAAAAATCTCCAAACTAAAAGATCTTCTTTAAATTGCACCCAAGACTAACCCAAATAAACTTAACTTATTATTAACTAGATAATAAGAAAAGTTATACTAATATTAGAATATACTACTACTATAGTAATACTTAGTGAATATTAGTAATAGTATATGAGAGTTTTAGAAAGATGAGAGGATTTTAGTGAGATAAAGCAAATAAGCAATAATGAACAACATAAAATGAACAATCATATTGCCCTTTTATAGGCAATACGGCCGGTCAAGGTAAGCCTCACAAGGGACTTATTTTGCTTATTTTAATTCACATGCAAAGTGGTAGAGTGTAGTGTTGAGTGAAATGATTTTATATTTACTATTCATGTCATAATCACATGTAACTTGTGAGTATGAACAAGAGCAACCATCATCACTTCACCACTACTACTTGACCGGCCCCTAGTGGCCTTATATGGTCCATTTTGATTTTTTGATATTTGTCCCATAAATACTTATTAATCATATGCTTAATTATCTTGTATAATTAAGTGTTAATTTGATCATATAACAATTATATGATATAAATAAATAAATAATATGTACTTAATATTTTAAGTAATATTTTACCATTATATCAATATATAATGGGTCCCACAATGCTTAGTTAATTTATTTTACAACTCCTTGTAAATATAATTAACTAATTAGCTCTACCTCAAAATATATGTAAAACCTCAACTAATTTAGTAAATTAACGATTAATTACTAAACTAGATCTTATTTAATCATATTAAAATAAGATATAAATTTATTAGTCAATTATCGCATACTTGAAAAATACGCTTAATCGAATTTGAGTTCCTAACTCAATTTCTAACTATTAACTCTCGTATATATATCAAATATATGTAATGGACTAATCAACTGTATCATATACAATTAATTAGTTACAATTTGAGTTTCATCCTATAGGTGTGACCGAAAGGGATCAGTTGATCACCGCCGTCATACGACAATAACGTCAAACTCTAGTCAACCAACCGTTATTGATTTACGTTAATCAACTGACTAATCAAATATATATATAGTCAATAAATATCCCAATTATATTCCTTAATGAGATTTATTATGTGGCGCAGTACTGTGGAGGACACCTGCTCCAACAACATATTCAATGAAATGCTTGAGTGACTTCGTATATGTTTCATGACCTTTTTAGCGCATATCCGTAAGATCGAGAGCCTTGGATATTGCTAGAACCGCATATAGATAGCATGTTGACCTAGTGCACGCGAGAACTAGCTAGGACCGTCATGGGGAGGGATTGTAAGATCAAGTTTCAATCCACCGCACTTAAGTTAGACTACTTTTTAGCTATTGATTTGACTCTTTAGAACCCGAATTAACCTTTGAATCCGTTGATCTTAGGCTTTCTTTTTATGTACCTTGAAAAATTGCAAGGTAATTGTATAAGATTATAAAACTTCTCCGCCAATGACCGTTGCATTAGTGAATTACACTCTGGCCTTATGATTATCCTAAATTTTCCATTTTTCGTATTTTAGAATCGGATAACCCGTTATTATTTTTGGGACTTACTTGCATACAAAATATTTAGGTTATCCTCTTTGATTAAAATACTTACTATATACTTCGTATATATATACAACAGTGGTACGAAAATGAAACAAATGAACGGGGTACTAAATTGTTTAATTTGACAACCCATAACTTGCAATTTTTTTTTTTATAATTTCACTTACATTTGTTTATGAAACTTTCTTATGAGGAAAACAAGTCCAACCGAATCGAAAAGAGAAAGAGTATATATATATAAGACTTAAAAAGTACAAGATTATAGAGAAAAATATCATATACGGGTTAGAACGGAGAATAGCTAATAGAAAAATCAAAGTATAGATGTTATGAAGTGGGTGTAGGGCTTTGCATTGATGTCACCAGAAGCAGTAGTGTTAGTATTGGTGCGTTACTAGTTACTTTGTTGAAGGGATAGATAGGGAAGGAGCGACAAGGTAACACGTCTGAACGCGCTTTAGACACTTATCAGTTACCGCTTCCACATTGTACGTAGATAAGCCCACCACTAGTTATTCCATTTTCGAAATATCCACAATGACATACACATTACACAAGACATGACCACGTTTTTGCTCATCCAACAGTTTGCACAAGAAATGTGGCCACATCAAGGTGTCCTTGAATGTTTACTCTGCATGCACTATGCTAGATCTTTTGATCCCTAAGTATATTTTTTTCAAAACGCTTAGGTTTCTCTTGTGACGAGTTGCAAATTATAATGGACAAAATCAGACCATTTTAAAAAAAAAAAATAACTATCTATAAATGCTCAACTTTTATCATAAAAATAATCGCATTTCTCTTTCACAGTGTGATGCGTGCACAAATGAGAACTTGTGTTATGAAATTGAAAATTGGAGTTGACAATTTTGTATACCAGAAAATTAAATCTTAAATTTTGGCCTCTTTATTTTATTTATTTCTTCTACTAAAAAGGCAAATCATTCTCTCTTTAACAGAGAAAGATTATGTGAAATCTTGATTCAGTTGGTCTCATTGAATACGGGATATATTCGTCTTTTTGGATTCTGACCGCTCTTAATTTAGTGGGGGTCATTGAAAATGAGGCATATCCGTCTTCTAGGGATCAAACGGTCAGACCCCCTCTCACTAGATCCCCCCTTGCCATCTTACTTGCCTCATTGTGAAAGGAAATCCGACCCGTCTTCAATGATAATTTGTGTTCTTAATTAATACCCTATCGATCTCCTTCCCTATGAACCTAATCCTCTATTTGTATCCGATTGTACCCTACCGCCCCCCTAATAGATAACCAAAAAGGCTATGGAGGTTATGTACTATAATAAAGTTATGAAGAAGATTGTTCATTTAGTAGAGAAAAAAGTAAAGAGGAGGGGAAACGCAGAGTAATGTAATAACCTCCACTGCGTTCCCTTTATGAGTACAGTTAGTAATGTATGTGATAAATCTTCTTGTACAGAAACATTCATAAAATTCTGAAGCTTAACCTTCTTTCATGTCAAAACAAAGCTACTTACAGCTCAAACCCAAGGTGATGGCCGCAGACAAACAAGAACTTCATGCTCCTCCGGTATAACATGTTGTTTTGGGACCATTATCTCAAGCATCGTTCCTGTCTCATCGCAATATGCTTCAAGTTTGGCATCCTCGGGAATTCTTGTAGGTAATGGAATTTCCCTGATGAACTCTCCAGAAGGGCAGTGTTCCGGTATTGGATCGGTGAGTTTAAATGTTCTGCCTTGTCTTTTAATCAGAGGGGAACCAGCTGTACTCACACAAGCTACTTTCACTATTCCATGTGACGGGTTATTCTTCCAAGTCACTCTCACCTTCTGCATATCACAAAAGGGAAGGCTAACAATTATCAGGAAACCTTTGTCATCCTCGTATATGTTTTTTGCTGCAGTGACCGGCCCAAAGTTATTTTTCATCACTCCGGTAAATTCACGTGACCATAGTGGCTCAACCAAATGGGACTCAATATCAAAATTACCATCAGAGTGTGAATTCATCTGTAGAAACTCATTATCAATGTTTGCATTCGAGTAAAAATCGATCCTTGGTTTCTTACAGTTAACCATTTTTATTGCCTGAGACGCAAACTTAAGACTTGTATCAGGACCCGCTTTTCTAGCGGTACCCTTTACCGGAAGTGCAGGGCGCTCAAGCTCGATTTCGATAGGAGGTAGATTCCTCCAAGACCCAAAATCACTAGCTTCCTCTGGTACTAAAAAGTTGACATCTCGACCCGTCAATTCCATCCACCTCTTCCTCTCCGATTCATCCAACCCATTAACCTCAGGCAATTTGACTAGTTCAATCCCATGAACACATTGAGGATTGGACAAACCCCGATAGTGTTTCCTCTGCATTTTATGTGATCTAACAAATCCCCTATCAACACTAAAAGGGAAGAGTCGCTCCCCTTGCCTTGAATGCCCATTCATGAAACTTCTTAACTGCATTTTCCCCAATGCATTTTCAGGTCTCTCCTTAAACACCCACATGTAAATATTCTCCATATCATGTTGTACCAAGAACGCATCGAGCCTCAAATCAGACTTATCAAAACCCGTCCAACCATTACTATCCCTCGTGATCTTACACTTGCTACACTCCTTAATCACCGGTTTGAAGTAGTAATTAAAGAAAAACCAAGCACCCCATATAGTATCCACGCGTTTAGTGCATTTACGACCAACTTTAGGGACGCTTACGATAGCCTCAGCCTCACAGACATAAGGCCCTATACCAACATCTAAGATGTCACAGCTATCACTCCAAAATTGGGGTGGCACACTGAGTTCTACAGACAAAGGGAGGTTAATATCAGGCGGACCGACTTGCAGGACCGGCCTGCTCGCGTCGCGGTCCGACTCATCATGGGAAGATGAGCCTGAATCCATGGATAACACAGTTGAAGGATGGTAGTTCTCAATTGACAAGGTTGAGAATAATGTTTCAACCATTATTAAATTACCACCTCACACAATTACACAATTGTTTCTTTTGTTTCTATATAAATCCTAAATCAAGGGTTTCAATGTTGAGAACTACCATCACAACAACAAATCAAAACCATCATCTATCAAATCAATCAATCAATCAAATCAAAACCCAGAAAACTTAGCACCAAAAAAGGGTCAGAAAAGCAAAGCCCATCGTTTATAATTGGAAAAAAGGAACAAGAAATGATGCATTTGACATATGAAGGTGGATGTATAATAAGTCATAAAAGAAGGATCAATTGAAGACATGAACAAACCAAAGGATCTCATGAAGATTCAGATAGGAATATCGAATTAAAGTGAATAAATCCATATAAATAACAAAACCCACCTCAGAAACTAAAAAATAAGATTCAAGTATTTTGCCCAATAAGATATTCCATCAATCAACAATAAAGGGTCTTACTTTCAGCAGAAATCAACAACATATTTGGCAGAGGTACAATAAAAGTGCTGAAATGTGAAAGGAAATGGTGGATTGGTGGGTGCTAATTGTGAATGAAGAAAATAATAATAATAATATAGGTGATATGATTAGGGTATCTCAAAAAGAGATTGGTATGGGTTATACTAGTAGTAGTATTACTTATGCAAAAAGCCCAAGAAAAATAAATTAAAAAATAAAAAGAGAAGAAATGAAAAATGTGTAAAAGGTTGTGTCATGTGTGGGGGAACTATAACAGCCTACACCAGTTCAGCCTAATGCACTGTGGGGGAAGATATGACATCTGTGAATGCAACAGCTACGTTTTTTAGACATCGTGCTCCACTTGATAAAACGGTGGTAAAGTTTAACAAAATACCAGAGTAAATTTATTATTCAGTTGGTCTTACTTCAGACGGACCATTTTGGTCTGAATCAATAAGACGGAATTTTGTAACCACTTTACAGTTAGATGTAATCACTATTGAAAACAAGTTGATATAAGTTGTGGTTACATTTTATAAAAAAGTGGCAACATAATCCCGTCTTATTTTTCAGACGGAAATAGTCCGTCTGAAATAAGAATTTGCGGTGATCTAATTATAAATAATTATTCCGTATTTTTTTATTTTTGCAAATTATTATCCGCATGTATTTGCATATTTTTGCTCCAAACATCATTTTTGTTATTTCCCGACTTGTTTACTGGCGATTTACGCAAATAACAAAATTACTCTTAACGACTTACACTGACTGGATTATTAGCGACCTCTTGTAACATTTCCCCCTCTTTGAATCTCAATTTCCCTATTTCCTCCAATTGTTTCCATACCCTAAATCGCCAAATCCCCGTTTTTCTTACTCTCTCATTTTCCAAATCTCGACCCGGGTATGTTTCTACTATTTCCTCTTTCCTTTTTGCGTTCAATTCATTAGTTACTCTAGGATTGCGTTCAATTCCTAGTCGGCTGGGAGCCGCTTCCTTCCCCTTGTTCGACTTTCGCATGTTGCATGTGACCCCCAGCCGGGTGACCGGTCGCCGCCTAGCCGGGTGGGAGTCATTCCCCTCGTCCTTGCTAGGTTTTTCAGGATTGCCCATGACCCCAGCCGGGTGGCCGGCCGCCGGTCACCTCAACCGGCTGGGAGTCTCGGCCTTATTGTTGTTATTGTTGCGGTTAGGGTGGTGCTCAGGGTCGGCCACCCGGCTGGGACCCCCTGACTCTCTTCTCCATGTTTTCCTTCAATTGTCGTCACTTGAGACGGTTTATATTAATTGTTTAACTAATAAACCGATGTCATGACATTAAATATTAATGCTTAGAATATATAATAGCTCATATGCTTTTATCACTTGTTTAGTGACGGTTTTAACATGTTTTCCCATTTTTAGTCGGTTTGCCTTACGTGATGACTTGAGCACTACTTGTTGGGTGCGTTGAACTCTCATTTCCCGGCTACACCCTCATACTCGTTAGACTGGAATGTCGGAGCGATGGGATGTATCCTTGGTGCTTGAATGCATTTGTGAGTGGGGATATGACAACATTGTTGGGAGGCGAACGCAATGAGTTCATCGACCCGGCCGTCAAATGTTGTATCATTGCGAGGTGGTGTCATTACATGTAGCGTACTTGCTTGTATATGATTCTTGTGCTCTTTCCGCCTCTTTCGTGTAGTTTAGCCGAATTTGGGGTACTCGACGTCCTTTGTGTTGATCGAGTCTTGGATGCGAAATGTTTATCGCATGTCGAATCGGAACATGTTCATTCCGAGAGTCTGGCCAGGTTTAGACTAGGACCGTATTATTATCGTCGTTCTACCGGGAGGAAATGAGTCTTTCGTGTACGAAATGTTTATCGTATACGGTTCAGAGAAATGTTTATCTCGTGGACGTGTGAATCTTTCGTGTACGAAATGTTTATCGTATAGGGTTCAGGGAAACGTTTATCTCGTGGACATGATTGATCATACTTGCTTGTACAGATGCTAGTTAGTGTCATTTACTGTGAGAGTGTATATGCTTACGTGTGATCATATGATAGATTGTATACATGTAATTGTTGGATGTTTATGATTGGTTTTTATGTCGAGTCCCTAACCTTCTCAAGCATATGTCGCTAATGGTGAGATGCAAACCCTTACTGTTCTATATGGTTGCCAAGAGGAGTCTTCCCCGAGTCTTGTATTGCATGATGATGATGGATGATGGTTTCCTTTACTCGTATATTATTATTATTATAATGCTATTCTCACATCCGACATGATATATATGTTTGCATGATGACACATGATTATATGCTTGTTTATGTGCGTTTTTGATGTGATATGGCTGGGAGAACCCTGAGTTACTCCTACTGACTATGGTATTCATGTTTCATGAATGAACATGTTGCAGGTTGGTGTTGCATGGGGTTTGACGAGTGAGCTAGCGAGCGTTGTACTTACAGCGATCCACCCTTAGCGTTGTAGTTTATATTAGTTTATTACCTTAATTGTGTATTTAACAAGGGATCGGTGTCCCTTGTATTTATTAAGTTACAGTTTGTATAAATGATTTATTAAAGTAAGCTTTGGTTTTATAATATAGTGACATTCGCGGTTTGTTTCTAAAGTTTTTAAAAATCTCGTGTTTTCCGCTGTAAATCTATGTTTTTACTTTATTGCGAAATCGCGGGGTGTCACACAAAAAGCATTGTTAATATCAACAATAACACACCTTTTAAAGCACGTATAAAATTATTAATGATCACCTACTAAATAACATTGACCAAGTTAAAATATTCCTCATAACCTCCAATATAAATATGAGTAAATAACTCTTTTAATCAATAATCAAAATATTTGGTCAAATCATAAAAATCCGCTTTTAAAAAGTTAGTTGATACTTAATACAATAGCATAATAATTTCCACCAATTTTATTTCACAATTCACAACAATCGGATAATTTTCAATTCTATCAAAAATAGAAGACAATAAAAATATAAATTGGTAGCCAACATTCACATAAAAATACTCTTGACATATAATCGTAAACACACATAAATATAGTCATTACCATTTTAAATATTAATCCCTTTGGAAAAACGTAAATAAATCATACTATAATTCTCATCTCCAAAAAAAAAATTGTTATTCACAAATATAAATACTCGCACACAAATTATTCTGATAATCACTAGAGTCAAACACTATACTAACTTATTGACCGAAAAAAAAAACCCACATTTGTCAAGCCCATAGTACAACATAAACAATAAACAAAATTATTAATATCAAATCTATGTATCAATGGCTTTACCAAAATAAAAATAAAGCAACTACTTGATGAATATAACAATTTATACAAAACAATTAGAGTCAAAGATCATACAAATAAACTTGTAAACCCAAATACAAACCCTACATCAACAAAGTCTATCCTTAAAACGTAAAGAATACCAAACCAAGATAAGATTAAAACAAGTACAAAAAATAAAAGTTAGTTACTTTGAACAATAGCTTGTAAACGGTATAATACGTGTCCATCTATTACACAAATTTATAATACATCATATACTACTTCACATACACAAGATGAATCAAATTTTGAACATCACGCATTGTACAATAAGAAATAATCACTATGCACATATGGTTTATCATGTGATATTACCAGGTATTACAAATAATAAAATGTGAGACTATATTATGACGACAATTAGATGACATAATATATTCCCATTTTTAGATATATTTTATTTAAACATGTAAAAATATTATTTACGGTACCGTAAATAATATTTTATGAAATCGGTTTATCTCTCTTAGATTGTTAGAAAAAGTGGAGTTATATATTACCGTAAATAATATTACAATATAAATATAATAATGTAAAGACGTAAATCAATTAACAATATGTAAAAGAGAGTAGAGTAGAAAGAAGTAGCATGGGTCGAATCGCGCTAGGCGCTTTCCTAAGATAGATAACGCTGGTTACCAAATAGTACGTTTCTCTCCCAAGATACGACAACCCGTTGGACTCCTTCGGTAGCAGCAAGAGGGTGTCCCTGAACCGACGATCGCCCAATGCTCAATAATATTTTATAATGAAATTAACTTTTGCAAATTGTAAATGTGGGGATTTGTAAAACATGTATTATATTAACATAGTAACCAACATCCACATTAGGTAGAATCCTATTATATTTAAAACACAAATATTTCAAGCCTCCTCATTAAGCCACGTCATCAGTAATAATTTTATCTACATTTCAAGACTCCTCATTAAGCCACGTATGTGACAACCCTCGCGAATGCGGAAAGATAAAACATACAAGCATGTGAATTATATAGCGGAAATATGAAGTTTTAAAAACTTTTATACATGCAAGGAAAATAAAACGAGGAGTGTCAAAATATTACAAACTAAGTACGAAATATACAATAAAGAGACGGGGTCTCTTAAAATGTTAGCAAAGAACAAGTGTTTAACCAAAACTAGCTACTATCGTCTAGAGGTGGAAACTTCCAGGGACAACGCCCGCTAGCTCACACTCGAACCCCAAAATATCGTATCCAAAAAGTCATCCATAGCATGCAACCTGTTCATCCATGAAAAACATGAATGCCACAGTCAGTGGGGAGTAACTCCGGGTTCTCCCAGCCATATTACATCAAACGTACACATAAGGGAATACGAAAGGAAAGCATGCATATATATACATATCCATGTGAGTTACGATAAAAATAGATAGGCAATACGAGATATAACGATAAGATCATATAGAAATCAAATCCATAACCATCATGTTAATCAAAGACTCGGGAAAGACACTCTTAGGCAATCGAATACGCTCACTAGGGCTTGCATCTCACCGTTAGCGGTATAAGATTGATAAGATTGAGACTCGACAGACAAACCAGTCAAGTCATGCGATAATCACATTAAATCCAACATATTATCATCCATTCACGAACCAAGACATGACGGTGTCCAATATTGCAATGACCATGAACAAGATCATGAAATCACGCATTCAAAGAACGACACAAGACGACCTTCTCTCACGGTAAATGAAACGCACTAGCACCGTGTACATGGCAAGTATGATTAACAGGCATCCACGGGATAAACATTTCCCTGAACTCATACACGATCAACATTTCGTATATGTAGACTAATTTTCCTCCTGGTAGAACGACGATATAAATACCCGGTCCTAGTCTAAATCTTGCCAGAATCCCGAAATCACATTTTCCGGTTCGACATGCGATAAACGTTTCGCATCCAAGACTCGGTCTTACACTAGACGCCGAGTACCCCAAATTCGGTAGATCAATTCACGAAAGAGGCGGAAAAGAGCTCAAGCCTCATAACATGCGGTACGCTACATGCAAATAACACCACCTCGCAAGTACACAACATTTGACGGTCGGGTCGAACAACGCATAGCGTTCAACTCCCAACAACGTCGTCGTATGCCCACTAACACATGCATTTAAGAAGTAGGATACCTCTCCGTTCCGACATTCCAGCCTTACGAACGGGAAGGTAGCCAAGGGAATGAGAATACAAAGCACAAGACAAAATAGTGCTCAAACCGACTCATGTGTAAAAAACGACTCAAAGTGGGAACATATCGAAAACCGTCACAAAGCATGTGATACATGCGAAAGAGATATCATATAACCAAAACATGAATATTATAAGACCTTACGTAAAATTTCACGGTAAACGGATCATGCGAACTATTATAAATTACGAGTTTTAAAAGTTGGAGGAAAAATATACAGCCGTGTTCCAGGCCGGGCAGGAGACCGGCGGCCGGTTGGCCGGCTCAAAACACAGGCAAAATCCCAAAAACAGAGAAAAGGGGGTCTGGGCCGGTCAGTCGACCGGCGGACGGTCGACCGGCACAGAGCACTACACCAAAATCAAAACTTGCCTTACTGATGTGTTCCAGGCCGGTGGGTTGACCGGTGGCCGGTTGGCCGGCCTGGAGCACCACTTCATACAAATTCTCAATTTCCAAAGGTGTTTCTGATGTGTTCCCAGCCGGTGGTCAGACCGGCGGCCGGTCGACCGGCTGAGAGCACTTCTTCACCCGAGAGCTTCCAAAGCTTAACCAATTCATTTCAAAACTAAATTATACTTCCAATAATCATCAACAATCAACATATATCATCAATATTCATCATATAACATCATTCATTAATCATAGCATGGTATCTAAACTTCCTAATCGTAATCTAATACGATTTTCTAGCATATAAACATGTAAAACACGTAAGTAATACCGAGTAACCCTTCACCGTTACCTTTGAGCATCTCTAATGATCGTCAAGCTCCTCTTCTATAAGAAAATAGTCTTTGTCGGGATCTTGGAGGTCGCCACATACAATTAGATCGCAAAAAGATGAATAAAGTTCATCTTGAGAAAGACGGAATGCTTAAAAAGCGAGAAAGACGATAATTTTATTATCAATACGGATAGAGGAAGGTACGGGATGAAGAATAAGACGAACTTACGTAAATTCTATCGAGTAACGAAGAAACTACGCCAATTCTAAGCTTGAAATCAAAGAGGGAAAAAGATGAGCTTTCTTAATGGAGAAGAAAGGGGGTTGTGTGTTTGATTTGTGTTTAATGAAGAATTAGGTTAAGGAAGGAGTAGTGTGAGTTGTGTAGGAAAAGTCAACGACGATTTCCAAAGTCCAGAAAAGTCAAACTAGACTTAAGACGGCTTTTTCATGAAATCTCGTAGAAATTCCAAATACGAACTCGGAAATTCTAAATTCGACTCGGAACTTAAAATTATAATTTAAAACTTAAAATTACTGAAAAAGTTTCGTAAAAATATTTCTACTAGAAAAATAGGGTACATTTCCGGGTGTTACAATCACCCCACCTTTTAAAAAGTTTCGCCCTCGAAACTTGAGGAAAATAGAAATTACCTTACTTGAAAAGATTCGGATATTTACTACGCATAGAAGCTTCGGTTTCCCAAGTCTCTTCTTCGACATTAGCACTTCTCCACAAGATTTTCACCAACGGAACTACTTTACTTCTCAACTTCCTATCCTTACGGTCTAGGATACGAATCGGCTTCTCTTCAAAGGATAGATTCGGTTCAAGCTCGGGCAATTCAACTTGAAAGACATGGCTTGGATCACTACATACTTTCTCAATTGAGAAACATGAAAAACATCATGAACCTTAGCCAAATTCGGCGGCAAATCCAACTTATAAGCAACTGCACCAATCCTTTCCACAATATCAAAAGGTCCAATGTATTTCGGACTCAATTTACCCTTAACACCAAACCTTTTAACACCCTTCATAGGAGACACCTTCAAAAACACTTTATCACCAACTTCAAACTCTAAAGGCCTTCTTCGGATATCGGCATAAGACTTTTGACGGTCTTGAGCGGCTTTCATTCTATCACGAATGACCTTCACATTATCAATGGTTTCACCAAGAACATCGGGGCCTAAATCACGATTGTCACTCAATTGATTCCAACATATAGGACTCCGACATTTCCTTCCATAAAGAGCTTCATATGGAGCCATCTTAATAGATGCATGATAGCTATTGTTGTAAGAAAACTCTACCAATGGTAAACTCTTTTCCCAACTAGACTGAAAGTCAAGAGCACAAGCCCTAAGCAAATCTTCTAAAGTCTGAATAGTCCTCTCTGTCTGACCATCCGTAGCAGCATGAAAAGCAGTACTCATCAACAACTTACTACCCATGGCCTCTTGCAAAGCTTTCCAAAATCTCGAACAGAATCTCGGATCTCTGTCGGATATAATCTCCAAAGGAACACCATGGTATCTAACAATTTCATCCACATAGGCTATTGCTAAACGATCCAAATTCCAAGTTTCTTTGATCGGAATAAATCTAGCACACTTGGTCAATCGATCAACAACAACCCAAACGGCATCTTTACCTCCAACGGTTTTCGGCAAAGCCATAACAAAATCCATCGAAATAGATTCCCACTTCCATAGTGGAATATCCAATGGCTGTAGCAATCCACCGGGTCTCTTGTGTTCAATCTTCACTTGTTGGCAAGTCAAACATCTTCCAACATATGACACAACATCACCCTTCAAGTTCGGCCACCAAAACTGCAGCTTCAAATCTTTGTACATCTTATCACCACCGGGGTGAATAGAATACGGGGAAAGATGAGCTTCATCAAGAACTCGCTTCCTCAAATTAAGAGCATTAGGCACAAATAAACGACCATGGAAACGAAGAACACCTTCATTATCAAACTTGAAATCTTTACCTTTACCTTCAAGAATCTTGGCTTGGATAGACTTATAGGTAAGATCATCAACTTGGCTTTCGCGGATTTCACGGAGAAACACAGGCTCGGCAATCATAGCACCAACATGAACAAATCCACGCTCTACGAATTCCAAACTCAATCTTTGAAACTCCGCACAAAGATCAACAGGTAATACATGCAAAGCATTCAAAGCATGAGAAGCTTTCCGACTAAGAGCATCGGCAACAACATTAGCCTTCCCTTCATGATATAATAACTCAAAATCATAATCGTTCACCAATTCCAACCATCTTCTTTGCCTCATATTCAACTCTTTTTGAGTAAATATGTATTTCAAACTCTTGTGATCGGTGAAGATTGGAAGATTACGAACAATGAACTCCAATTAAATAATTGTTCTCCACACTTTCCAAAGCAGGGACAACAGCGGGCCAATTCTAGATCATGAGTAGGATATTCACTTCATGAACTCTCAATATGCCTAGAAGCATAGCAACAAACATTCTATTCTGCATAAGAACACAACCTAATCCCATTTTAGAAGCATCACAATAGACATTCAAAGTCTCTCCATCTTCAGGCAAAGTCAACACCGGAGCGGTAGTTAACCTCTTCTTTAACTCTTGAAACGCTGCTTCACAAGCTTCATTCCATAGGAATTTGGTTTCCTTCTTCCATAACTGAGTCATCGGTCTAGCAAGCTTAGAGAAATCCTTGACAAATCTTCGGTAATAACCAGCTAAACCAAGAAAACTTCGAATCTCTCTAATATCAGTCGGACTCTTCCAATCAACAACGACCTCAATTTTCGAAGGATCCACCATAACGCCTTCTTTAGAAATCACATGCCCAAGAAAGGACACTTTAGGTAACCAAAATTCACACTTAGAAAACTTAGCATACCACTTCTGACGACGTAAAACCCCCAAAATAATCCTCAAATGAATAGCATGCTCATCTTCGGACTTGGAGAAAATTAGAATATCATCAATGAATACCACCACACACTTGTCAAGATACTCACTAAAAGTGCGGTTCATTTGATCCATAAAGATAGCAGGAGCATTCGTCAATCCAAATGGCATTACCTTGAACTCATAATGGCCATACCTCGTACTAAAAGCGGTCTTTGGAATATCAACATCTCTAACCGGACTTTGATGATAACCCGATCTCAAATCAATCTTCGAAAAAGTAGAAGCACCCTTTAATTGATCAAACAAATCTTCAATTCTCGGTAAAGGATACCTATTCTTGATTGTAATCCGATTCAATTCACGATAATCGATACACAACCTCATAGAACCATCCTTCTTCTTCACAAACAGAACGGGAGCACCCCAAGGAGAGGCACTTGGTCGAATAAAGCCTTTTTCAATCATATCATCCAACTGCTTCCTTAACTCTTTCAATTCAGACGGAGCCATACGATAAGTAGCTTTGGCAATAGGACCAGAACAAGGAACAAGATCAATAGAGAATTCAACATCTCGCTCGGGAGGAATCCCGGGCAAATCTTCAGGGAATACATCAATGAATTCTCGAACAATAGGCACATCTTCAATACTTGGCAAAGAGGTATTTGAAGAAGTCACAACACACAAGAATGCTTGATAACCTTTTCTAACCATACTTACCAACTTCAAAGCGGAAATTAAAGACACACCTTTACGGGGATGAGATCCCTTATAGGTTATTCTAACACCTAAAGGACTCTTTAAGAAAATCTTTTGATCATGACACTCGAACCTAGCATGATACATAGCTAGCCAATCAATACCTAAAATAATATCAAACTCTCCTAGAGGAAACTTAAGGAGATTCGCGGGAAAGATTAGACCCGAAATAGAACTAGGTACATTTGGATAAAGGGTTGAACAAGAGATAATATCTCCGGAAGGTAAGGATATGGGAGTATCCTCACTAGATGTAGGCTTGATTGATAATTTACTAGCATAAGTCGATGACACAAAAGACATTGAAGCACCGGTATCAAATAAAATAAGACACGGTTGCTCTAAGATTGAGAACATACCCGTAATGATCTCGGGATGAGCATCGGCTTCGGCACGGTCATGACAAAGATTGAACCCTTAGGCTTAGGAGGAGGAGGCAACTTTCGATCAGGGCAATCCTCATAACGATGACCACCCTTTTGACAGAAGAAGCACACATAAGGCCGGTTGGAACAAGTCATACCGGGATGGAATGGTTGTCTACAACGGCCACATTGACGACCTTGAGCTTGAGGAGCATAAGGCCTATGAGCCACATTTGAAGTAGCTCTAGGAATAAAAGGAGAAGGATTCCTTGAATTGGCATTGGAAGAAGGATTAAACCTCCTCTTGTTAGCATAGGAATTAGAAGAAGACGGAATAAACGGCCTCTTCCCATAAGCATTCGGCCTAGGAGCATAAGAAGGAGAGGGATTATTCATTAAAGCTTCATCCCTAATGGCCTTCATTGAATTTTCAGCCCACAAAGCATCATCGTAGAGATCTCCAAAGGATGCGGTACCCCTTCTCACTTTACTTTGGAGAACGGCATTCAACTTATTACGATAATAGAATGCACGATCTTCATCATCACGAATAAGCCTCGGCGCAAAGTGAGCGAGCTTATTAAACTCCGTCGTAAAATCTTGAGCGGATAGGTTGCCTTGCTTAAAATCTATGAACTCTTTGAGCCTTTGTTGTTTAAGCTCTTTGGGATAAAACCTACCCTCCACAAGAGCCTTAAAGCAAGCCCAGTTGAAGTCCTCTTCAAGAGTTGCGGTGGCACTTGTGATAGCCCACCAGTTGTCGGCTTCCCGCACTAGAAAGTGCTTTGCAATCCTCACTTTATCCTCTTCCCGGACTTGGTAAAGATCAAACTGCTTTTCCATCTCACGGAACCAGTCGGATAGCTCCGTAGGATCAGGCTCTCCACCATAAGGCACGATCTTACTCCTTGCAATTTGACCCGCCACCCATGCATAACCACCTTGTTGGTTGTCCTCCCTTCTAGGGGGAACTTGGTTGGCATTAGCTAGAGCGGCATCTTGCTGATTCTTCAGCACTTGAGCAAGAGCCTCCATCATAATATTCTCAGCTAAACGCGGTCTAACCATCTTCATAAGAGACAAAAACAAATTAAGTTACTCCTATCAATTAGCATAAACAAATAGACTACCAAATAAAGTCCTTAACTTCTACCCAACTCTCTCATTTATTATTTCAAGGTCAAGTAGTTTAAGTTAGGGTTCACGTGTGTGCGTCGGGAGCGATAAAGCTCTGATACCAACTGTGACAACCCTCGCGAATGCGGAAATATAAAACATACAAGCATGTGAAAATATATGCGGAAATACGGTATTTTAAAAAACCTTTAAACATGCAAGTTATATAACACGAGGAGTGTCAAAATATTACAACTAAGTACGGAAATACAACAAAGAGACGGGGTCTCTTAAAATGTTAGCAAAGAACAAGTGTTTAACAAAACTAGCTAAAATCGTCTAGAGGTGAACTTCCAGGGACAACGCCCGCTAGCTCACACCCGAACCCCAAAATATCGTATCCAAAAAGTCATCCATAGCAAGCAACCTGTTCATCCATGAAAAACATGAATGCCACAGTCAGTGGGGAGTAACTCCGGGTTCTCCCAGCCATATCACATCAAACGTACATATAAGGAAATACAAAAGTAAAACATGCATATATAAATATATATACATGTGAGATACAATAAGAATAGATAGGCAATACGATAAGTAATGATAAGAGCATGTGGAAATCAAATCCGAACCATCATGCTATTCAAAGACTCGGGAAAGACACTCTTAGGCAATCGAATACGCTCACTAGGGCTTGCATCTCACCGTTAGCGGTATAAGATTGATAAGATTGAGACTCGACAGACAAACCAAGTCAAGTCATGCGATGATCACAGTAAATCCAACATATTATCATCCATTCACGAACCAAGACATTGACGGTGTCCAATCATGCAATGACCATGAATAATGTCATGAAATCACGCATTCAAGAACGACACAAGACGACATCTCTCACGGTAAATGAAACGCACTAGCATCGTGTACATGGCAAGTATGATTAACAGGCATCCACGGGATAAGCATTTCCCTGAACTCATACACGATGCTACATTTCGTATATGTAGACTAATTTCCTCCTGGTTGCACGACGATAATAATACGGTCCTAGTCTAAACCTGGCCAGATTCTCGGAATAAACGTGTTCCGATTCGACATGCGATAAACATTTCGCATCCAAGACTCGGGCTTTACAATATATATGCCGAGTACCCCAATTCGGTTTAGATCAATTCACGAAAGAGGAGGGGGAAAGAGCTCAAGGACCTCATAACAAGCGGTAAGCTAAGGCAAATAAACACACCTCGCAAGTATACAACATTGACGGACGGGTGGGCGATAAAAGAATAGCGTTCAACTCCCAACAACGTCGTCGTATGCCCACTAACACATGCATTTAAACAGTAGGATACCTCTCCGTTCCGACATTCCAGCCTTACGAACGGGAAGGTAGCCAAGGGAATGAGAATACAAAGCACAATACAAAATAGTGCTCAAACCGACTCATTTGTAAAAACCGACTCAAAGTGGGAACATATCGAAAAACCGTCACAAAACATGTGATACATGCGAATGAGATATCATACATCCAAAACATGAATATTATAAGACATTACGTAAAATTATACGATAAACGGATCATGCGAACTAATATAAATTATGAGTTTTAGAAATTAAAGGAAAAGAACACAGCCGTATTCTAGGCCGGGCAAGTGACCGGTGGCCGGTGGGCCGGCTCAGAACACAAGGCAAAACCCAAAAACAGAGAAAAGAGGTCTGGGCCGGTTGGTAGACCGGCGGCCGGTCGACCGGCACAGAGCCCTTCTTCATACAAAATCCAAAATTCCAAAGGTGTTACTGATGTGTTCCAGGCCGGTGGATGGACCGGTGGCCGGTGGGCCGGCCTGGAGCACCTCTTATACAAAAATCCAATTTTCCAAATGAGTTACTGGAGTGTTCCCAGCCGGTTGGCAGACCGGCGGCCGGTCGACCGGCAGGGAACCCCAGTTCACCCGAGAGCCTCTTACACTTAACCAATTCATTTCCAAATCATTTCAATTCCCATACATACTTCAAATAATCATCAACAATCAATATATATCATCAATATTCATCACATAACATCATTTACTAATCATAGCATGAATCCTAATCTTCCTAATCGTAATCTAATACGATTTTCTAGCATATAACATGTAAAACACGTAAGTGATACCGAGTAACCCTTCACCGTTATCTTTAAGCGTCTATAATGATCGTCAAGCTCCTCTTCTATAAGGAAATAGTCTTTGTCGGGATCTTGGAGGTCGCCACCTACAAATAGATCGTAAAAAGATGAATAAAGTTCATCTTGAGAAAGACGGAAAGCTTAAAAAGCGAGAAAGGCGATAATTTTATTATCAATACGGATAGAGGAAGGTACGGGAGGAAGAATAAGATAAACTTACGTAAATTCTATCAAGTAACGAAGAAGTTACGACGATTCAAAGATCGATATTCAAAGAGGGAAAGTTTCTTAAGGAAGAAGGAAGGGTTTTGTGTTTGATTTTGTAATGAATGAAAAATTAGGTTAAGGAGTGAGTGAGATGTGTAGGAAAAAGTCAAAGACGGTTTCAAAGTCAAGAAAGTCAAACTCGCCTTAAGACGGGATTTTCATGAAATCTCGCAGAAATTCCAAATACGAACTCGGAAATTCTAAATTCGACTCGGAACTTAAAATTCTAATTTAAAACTTAAATTTACTGAAAAGCTTTCGTAAAATATTTCTACTAGAAAATTAGGGTACATTTCCGGGTGTTACAACTTGGGTTTCTAGCATTGTAATTCCCATACCCCATGACATTGACACTCTCCATAGTGGCTCCTTGCTCAATCATGATGTAACATGTATTTGTAGCATGGTCACCTCCACAATATGAACATTCAAGTGATTCGGGGTGTTGAGAAAATGAGCTACCTTTGTTGACAACCAAGTTGGACACCATGCTTTTAAGCTCACCCATCTCTTGCATGATTTTGTGATTTTGAGAGGCATAAGGATCTTCCATGGAAGATACATTTCTAGAGTTTCCACCCCTTTCATTCTTCCTCCCGTAGCTTCTTGTGTTCATTGCCAACTTCTCAATAATGTTGTTGGCCTCGGCCACATTAAGTGTATCAATGCCACCTCCGGTGGCGGCTATAATCATCCGTTGGTCGTTTTGGCATAATCCTTCATTGAAGGCCGTCAATAAATCATCACCCGACATCCCAAGATACGGGCACCTTGCCACGAGCCTTTTGAAGCGCTCCCAATAGTCATAGAGAGTTTCCCCCATGTCTTGCTCAATGGTAGTGATGAGCTTCTTTGAGTGGTTATGCCTTGAATCCGGGTAGTATTTCTCAAGAAATTTCTTCTTCAAACCCACCCAAGTGGTGACGGAATGGGCCGGAAGACAAAATAACCATTCCTTAGCGGCATCTTGTAAAGAGAACGGAAATGCCCTAAGCTTAAATTGGTCTTCGGTCACTCCTTGGGGAATGGCCCCTTGGCAAATCATGTGGAATTCGGCCAAGTGCCTATTTGGGTCATTTCCCACCATTCCGTGGAATCTAGGCAAGTTATGGACAAAGAACCCCTTTAGCTCGAAGTTTACATCCCCCATGGGAGGGTATGCGATACATAGCGGTTGCTCTTCGTAGTTTCTTGCCCGGATCTCACCAATCGTTCTATTATCTTCCATTTCGGGTGGGTAGATGATGTTCAAGGGTGGTGGTCTCCTAGGAGGTGACTCAAACACTTGCTCTTGTGGTTCTTGAAAAATATTGTTCCCAAACTCCTCTTCACTAGGCTCCCTCCAAAAAGGTCTCCTATAGAAGGGATTCGAAAACAACCAATTGGAAATGCTACTTGAGGACGGGTCAATGTCTTGGTCACCAAGTCCTTCTTGTGACCTAGGCATAAACTTTTAAAAACAACTCCACAACACAATTAGTAACTTCAAACCCAAGTAACCTACAAACAATACAAAAAGAAATATTTGAAAAACAATCTAAACAAAGTATGACACTAACAAGAGTTTCAACTTGATATTTAGCTATATTGCCTTCCCCGGCAACGGCGCCAAATTTGACATGCTAAAACACGGTGTCGTTAATTCCGCAAATTAGCTAGACCAAATAGAAATTTATAAAACCAAATCTAGACTCAAACCAACCTAAATAAAAAGGGTAGTAAGGGTAAGAAAAGGGTTGAACCCAAGGGAAAGCGGTATTAGCTAAAATAATCTAATCTAGACTCTTGCAAAACATCAATTGACAAAACTAATGACTCTAATCACAAATTAAGACACTAATTACTAATTAAGATACTAATCAAAACAAAGACTTAAATTAATTACAAACTATGATATTCAAAATGGAAAACATGTAGGCAAACATAAATGGAGAAAGTTTTTCATGAGAATTGATTATCAAGTCTAAAATTACCAACAACAACTAAATAGTCAAAGATTCAAATATGGAGAAATAACTTAGTGCAATTATCCCAAGTTCCCCACAATTAACAAAGTAAAGACCCCTCCTTTCCTTTCTTTCTCTAATTATCTATAACAAGTTTCTAAGAATTAGCCACCATGAATTAAACCACCCATAAATGACCCAATGCAACTCAACCAATACTTATTAAAACATAAGCATAAATAAAGATGCAATCTTTAAGCACAAAACCATAGAAACATGCTAGAATCATGCAATAAAACATTAAACCATGTCCTAAATACACAATAACCCAAATTTCACTCAAAAGATTCCAACTTTTAAACCAAAGTAACAATCTTTCAAGGTTGCTTCAACAAATACCAAGACAAATTAACCAAATTCATCAAGACAAAGCAATAAATCAAACAAACAATTGCTAGGATGGTTAGTCTCAACAACAATTCATTCAACAATGGAATTCAAACATAAGAAAATGGAATTAAAAAGAGGAGAAAGGATTAAAAAGGTCTTACAATGCTAAAAGGAAGAACTTGTTCAAATTACACTAAGCAAAGAAAAGATTAGCTACCCATAGTCTTCATATTACAACCAATTTCTAAATAAAACCAAATTACAAGAGCCAAAGTTGAAGAACAAAGTAGAGAATTTCTAAGGAATATATGATGTTGAATGTTGTATGCTTGGCTCTCTTCTCTCTCTTCAGTTTTCTTCTTATATACCCTTGGTCCGCAAACCTAGGGGCTTTGAAAGGTGGGCTTCCAAAAGACAAGACGAGAAAATGAAGAAATCCCGTGCTGAGAAAGGACGCAGGCTGCGTCCTACGACGCAGGCTGCGTCGTGATGACGCAGGCTGTGTCGAGCACTGCCCGTTTTTCCCTTGCTTTTCTTCTTGACTTTCGTTGACCCATGGACTTTTGGCCCCCCGCCTTGACTTCCATTGACCCATTGGGTTTGGTCTTCATGCCTTGGTGATTCATTGCTAGCCCACTCCAATTTCCGGGTTTTTGGGTCTCGGGTTTCGGGTTTGACTTTCATTGACTTTTGTGTTTTTGACTCTCAAAATTGACTTAAAATACTAAATACTAACATTATTACAAATGCTAAAATTAACATAAAACAAAGCTAATGACCCTTAAAAAGTAAAACGAAACACTCTAAAAATTACTACTATACACAACAATATTTGGTGTTGTCAGTTGCCGCATTTCATAATTATGAGATTTGGCAAATGGATGTCAAAACCGCCTTCTTGAATGGGATTCTAGAAGAGGAAGTGTACATGACACAACCACAAGGTTTTATGGATCCATCAAACCCTAAGAAGGTATGCAAACTTAAGAGATCCATTTATGGTCTAAAACAAGCATCCAGGAGTTGGAATCATCGTTTCGATCATGTAATTAAACAAAATGGCTTCACTCGAAGTGTCGAGGAACCATGTTTATACATGAAGTTTAGTGGGAGTAAAGTAACTTTTCTAGTCTTGTATGTAGATGACATACTACTCATTGGGAATGATATTCCAATGCTCATTTCTGTGAAGGAGTGGGTAGGGATACATTTCCAAATGAAAGACTTAGGAGAGGCCCAGCGCATCTTAGGTATCCGGATCTATAGGGATAGATCGAAAAGGATACTAGCATTAAGTCAGGAAGCTTATATTGATAAGATTCTTGATCGGTTCAACATGAAAGACTCTAAGAGAGGCTTTATTCCTATGGGAAATGGGATAACTTTGAGCAAGTCAGAGTGCCCTACGAAACCCGAGGAGATTGAACGCATGAAATTGATCCCTTACGCATCTGCTGTTGGATCAATCATGTATGCTATGATGTGCACTCGTCCCGATGTTGCATATGCTTTGAGCATGACAAGTCATTACCAAGCAAATCCAGATGAGAGTCACTAGATAGCCGTAAAGAACATCCTAAAGTACTTGAGAAGGACCAAGGATTCGTTCTTAGTGTTTGGAGGCGAGACTGAGTTACGTGTAAAAGGTTACACAGATGCCAGTTTCCAAACAGATAGGGATGATATGAAATCCCAATCCGGCTACGTTTATATGATGAATGGAGGAGCTGTTTGCTGGAAGAGTTTCAAGCAAAGCGTTATAGCGGATTCTACAACAGAAGCAGAGTACCTTGCAGCGTCTGAAGCTGCAAAGGAAGCTGTGTGGATTCGACAATTTTTGGAAGGACTAACAGTAGTCCCTACTTAGGAAATATCATGTAATTAGAGATTACATGGACAGAAAGAAAATTGACATTTGTAAGGTTGGGACAGATGACAACATTGCTGATCCTTTAACCAAGCCTTTGTCCTTGCTAAGCATGATGGTCATGTCGTCACAATGGGATTGAGACGTGTACCAGAATTCCTTTAGATTATTTAATATGTAATAATTGAATGTTGTATTAATTATTTCATATATGATAATTGCATTCATTGTTCGAGTTTCATTTTAAACTCTTTTATTTAGTTTGACTAAATTTAATACTTTGTTTATCCGAATAGATTGTAAGACAATATTGGACCCTATTCAAGTGAATAGGACGAACTTAGTATTTTGTCTCTAGTCACTCAATGAGGTGACGTCTCGAAGTTACTAGATTGTAAGTCGATCGATGGTTGGTTCAGCACCATGGGGTCATGGAGATGACTGGTCGTTTACATAGATAGACTGTATGACACTTTGTCGGACAGTGACATTGTAGAGACCCTTAAATCAATTATTTGATGCCTGGTCGTGTCAGGGTCTTCTATTTTATTCCTATAAGTCGATTCTTTTGACTGGCGACCGTCTATCTGAGTCGGTGCAGTTTCCGATTGGTTTTGGTTGATGTTCTAGGTCGTGCCGTAAAAAGAGGCCGATGGACATCTTCTGGATCATGGTGATCTGCATCATACAGAGTAGATGAATCAACAGGAATTGTCCACCCACGTTCGGTAAAAACATCTTTAGGCCACTCGAGGAGAAGTTACTGTAAATGCGTGGCCACGCTCGGAAAGAGATCTATGGTAGATTTTCCGGTCAGACAGTTACTCTCCCTATCGAGAAAACCACTCTAGATATTGTCAATCGCAAGTGCGACCTGAAAGACACCTTGCGTTGAGTGGGAGATGTGATAAAGAGAAAAGAGAATCGGTGACGCACACTTGTGTCAGACAAGTGGGAGATTGTTGGAGTAGGTGTCCTCCACAATAGTGCGCCACATATTGAATCTTATTAAGGAATATAATTGGGATATTTATTGACTATATATATGATTAGTCAGTTGATTAACGTAAATCAATAACGGTTGGCTGACTAGAGTTTGACGTTATTATCGTATGACGGCGGTGATCAACTGATCCCTTTCGGTCACACCTAAAGGATGAAATCCAAATAGTTACTAATTATTTGTATACGATACAGTTAATTAGTGCATTACATATATTCGATATGTACGAGAGTTAATTGTTAGAAATTGAGTTAAGAACTCAAAATTCGATTAAGTTTATTTTTCAATTATGCGATAATTGACTAATAAATTTATATCTTATTTTAATACGATTAAATAAGATTTAACTTAGTAATTAATCGTTAAATTACTAAATTAGTTGAGGTTTTTAGATAGAGGTAATTAGTTAATTATATTTACAAGGAGTTGTAAAATAAATTAACTAAGCATTGTGGGACCCATTATATATTGATATAATGGTTAAATATTACTTAAAAGTTGAGTGTATATTGATTATTAATTTGAGTCATATAATTGTTATATGATCAAATTAACACTTAATTATACAAGATAATTAAGCATATGATTAATAAGTATTTGTGGGACAAATATCAAAAATCAAAATGAATCAAAACAAGGCCATAGTGGCCAATCATGTTGCTTGTAGTATGGTGATGATTGTTGTTCTTATTTACACTCACAAGTCACCAAGTGAAAGTGACATATCAAGTAGAATATAATCATCACTTATACTACAACACTCCACCCTAATGCATGTGATTAAAATAAGCAAAATGAGAGCCTTGTGAAGCTCATTTTGACCGGCCATATTGTCTTTATAAGGGCAATATGGTTGTTCATTTCATTTGTTCAATTCATGCTTGTTTTTCATACTTCTCTCAAAAACTCATCTTCTCTCTAAAAACTCTCAAATACTAATATTTACTAAGTATTACTAGTGTAGTAATATATTCTAATATTAGTAGTATAATATTTATCTTATTATCTACTTAATAATAAGAGTAGATTATTTGGGTTCATCTTGGTGCAACTTAGAGGAGATCTTCTAGTTTGGAGATTACTTGTGTTCATCCATATTATTAGCTCAAGAACAACAAGAAGGAGTTCTTGTTGTGCCCTTATATTTTCCATATCAATGTGAGGAAATTTCTTTTCTTATATAAATGTCTTTATATTTGCATGCATGTTACATAGATCATTAAATACTAAATTAACAAGTAATTTAGCAACTAATTAGAGGAGTCTAATTAAGGTCTATGGACTTTCAGTTAGGACCCACTAAAAGGTTGGTACGAATCCGAAAGGAATATACCGCTACAAGGCCTAGACAATCATAGTAATTCTAATGTTGGTATCAATGAAACTTTTAATTAGTTTTACATGTATTTCTCTTTCACTATTTCAATTTGATTAGTTAGTTTACTTTACCGTTTTAGATAGTTTATTTTATTGTTATCTAGATATTTTACTTTATCGTCATTTTATTTCTATTCTTAGGTAGTTTACATTATTGTTATTAGTTAGTTTATTAGTCTAGTTAGATAGCCATTCAATATTGTCATTTAAATATCGCTTTAGTTAGATTTTAAATACTGTCATTCGGATCAGAGAACTTCCCCGATCGGGTACGTGACAATCCGATCGGGTAAGTCTTCTGTTTTGAGTTTTACATTTTGCAATTTACATATTTGTCATTTACATATCGTCATTTACATACTTGTCATCCTATTTTATGTTAATAGCTTATACAACCACCTCAAGTGACTCGAACTTAAATGAAAATCAATCCATAACAATTCATAGTTAACACGTACTCCCTGAGGATCGACACCCTACTTCCCTAATTACATTCCTTATGTTGTTAGCCTAAGTGCGGGTAATTATTTTTGTATCGGGACCGCGACATAACTGATCATACTCTCTTAAAGATCACTTTTATCAAAAATTGCTTCAAAACTCTAATTTAAGTTACTTATTTCGTCTGTTTTTGAACTCCCCCTCCATTTGTCTACATAGTTTTACCTTTCAAAGTATAGATTGGCTAATGCACAAACGAAATAAGTTCAAAAATAGATAAAATAATTGACTTAAATTGGAGTTTTTAAGCAATTTTTGATAAAAGTGATCTTTAAGGGAGTAATATTAACAAAACAACTTATAAGGGAATAAATTTAGAAAAGTGAAACTTATAAGGAAGTAATTATTAATTTGCTCAGTAACTATAGTTCTTGGTCCTGGAGGAAAATCTGCTCAGTCAAGACAATGTTTAATCCTGCTATTGTTAATGGGAAGTGGATGAACTCTGAAGATCAGTATACTATATCAAAAGGTTATTCATGGTTAGATGGTACTGCAAGGCCTAAATTAGGATGGTGCAGGGTGGCCTGGAACAGGTTTAATGCTTCAAGACATTGTTTCATCAATTGGTTATTGTGGCAGGGTAGATTACTGACTTTGGATAGACTGTCAAGGATGGGAATTACTGAGGATATGGACTGTTTTCTGTGTGGCAGTGCTATAGAGACTCATACCCATCTATTCCACGAATGTCAATTTGCTAAATGCTGCTATGGATTGCTTCAAGACTGGTTGCAGATTGATTCAAATTGCTGCCATATATGATTCTGCTAGGCTGCTAAGGATCAGATCAGTTTCTGGTTTCCAAAGGAAGGTGTATTGGGCTGTGATCATAGCAATACAATATGGCATTTGACGTGCAAGGAATATCTGTAGGATAGATAAATATAGTATGTTACCGAGCAAAGTTATTGAACAAGCAATGATGGATATTAGACTCAGACTGATGAATGTAAACATAGGGCAAATTAGACTATGTGATAGGAGATGGTGTAGTTTGAAAGGTTTATTGTAATGTTGGTAGTCATTGTATAGCTGGTAGGTGAAGTGAGGCTAATCTAGCACTGATTTTTGTAATGTGTGCCTATGGCAATTTGGTTTTAATATTAATTACATTGATACCAAAAAAATACTCCCTCCGTCCCGGTCATTTGTTTACCATTTCCATTTTAGGGTGTCTCATTCATTTGTTTACCTTTCTATATTTGGATGATAACCTATGAGTAATTTGATCACCTAATGGGACTTTTGTCCACATGTCATTCACCAAGCACATCCACAAGAGGTCCCCTACCATTTTCTTAATAATTGTGCCAAAATGAAAGGTAAATAAATGACCGGGACGGAGGGAGTAATTATTAATTTACTCTTATTACTATATGCAGTACATGCATGTTTTAAGAATTAAGAAGTACATGCTTTACAGCTTTTTCATACCATACAAATCTCAACAGTAGTTTACTTAAGAGACTAAGTTTAGTCTGGTAATACAAATAACAAATCAAAGATGTTGTAAAGCACAATCAAGCAACTTAATATATATTATTATTCTATTAATCTAGACCCAAGAAGTTATAATTAGCATTACAACCTAACTAGCAATTTCAACACGTTCAAACAAATTCAAGTTTAGTTTACCAAATGAAACACGAGCATACAATTTCTTTACTTTACAACTCCAATAATTCCATTTAACAAACCCTTATTATTCAATAAAGCTTACAAAAGTGGTACTTCTAAAGGAAATGAAAGTTCCACCCACCCTCCCCACAATCCACTAAAGTATATTCACATAGATTTAAAATACTACTACCTCTAGTATTTTATTATTTCCATACTACTTTTCTCTCCTATATAATCTCATTTCCTTCTTTCAATTCCTTCTCATGCCAAACAACTTGTTTTCTTCTCATTGCTTTCTTTCTCATACAAACCCTAACTCTTTTTTTAATAAAACAACAAATATGGAGCAAAATACACCAACCATGGCTAAGAAGATATGGAATTTAATGAGAGTAGCTTTCTTCATGCTAAGAAAAGGTATTTGCAAAAGAAAGATACTCATGGACCTCAATTTGGTGATGAAGAGAGGAAAAATTGCAGGCAAAGGCTTACAAAACTTTATTTCTCACCACCAGCACCATCGCCACCGCCACCAGAACGACTCAGACCTTCAAGTAAGCACAGTTGGGCAATCTACCCCGCCCGGAGAATACGAGTTCAGCTGCGGCGACACTCCCTTATACCGCCATTACTTCACTAACAACAAGAAAAAAAATCACCAAAATGAAAACTACAATATGCCCTCTTCTTTTGAGGAAATGAATAACATTTTTGATATGATAATGTTGTCTAATACTGATGCGGCGACGACATCGTCACCTGTGTTAGGATCAAGGCAGTTGAGGATAACAGATTCTCCATTTCCTGTGCAAAATACGGAAGATTGTAAGCATGTTGATGAGGCTGCTGAGGATTTTATCAATAAGTTTTACTCTCAACTTAAAAACCAAAAGTGATGAGAACTAATATTTCAGTCAGTGTGGTGTACGTACGCACGTCTTGCATGCATGCATGGAAGTATTTATGGACTGGTATACACTAAATATAATTGGTCAATGATAAATGTAAGATCTCTACAATCATTTATATTCATATTGATTGTACTTTAGATTGATTAGGGTGATTGGTTGATTAAAAATCATTATGTACATGGTGTTCTTCAGAAATAACCATGATTTTTGTAGTACTCTTTATTTATCAATAAATAATAAAGAAATAAGAGCTTTATTTTTATTTTGCATTTTTGTGAAGTCACAATCTTGATTCAGGCGGGTCATTTTGGTCAGAAGTAATAAAACGGAATTTTGTAATCATTTTACAGCTAGATGCGATCGCTATTAAATACAAGTTGTCAGAAGCTATGGTTGGATTTCCTCACTCGTATCCCTGAACTTTTTCATTTCCTCACTTATACCCTTCTTTTTTCAGAAAAAACTTTGACCGGCAATAACTCTTGGCTACGATTCCAGAAGACAGTAATTTTTTTTTCTCAAATCGAATATCTCGTTAAGACAGTGAATTTGAAAAAAAATCATTGCAATGAGAACTTTTACCCGGTAGTTCTCATCAATCTTATTATGTCAAAAGACTTTAACCGATCATAATTGCTGACGCGGAATTAAAAAAAACTATTTTTTTTTCAAGTCGAAGATCCCGTAAAGACGTACGGTTTGGAAAAAAATTATCGTCTTCTAAAATGATAGCCAATAGTTATTGGCGGTTAAATTTTTTTTTCAACACAGAGGATGAGTATAAGTAAGAAAATGATAAAGTTTAGGGGTAGAAGTAGACCTGGCAAAACTAACCCGACCCAAACTTGACCCAACACCCGATCTCAAGACCCGAATTTGACCCAAAATCCGAATTGACCCGACCCACTATAACCCGACCCGAATGTTTATTGTTACAAACAGATTATTAATCCATGAATAACTTGAAAATAGTTGACCCGAAAATGACCCGAAATCGAAATGACCCGACCCAAACTCGACCTGAAACCATAAAACCTGAAATTGAACAGACCCAAACCCGACCCGGTTGCCAATCATTTAATTTAAAGAAAGTGGTAGTATAAGCTAGGTAGCACAGACACTCCTCCTAACTAACCGTCCCGTGTTGGACACCGTGTCGGACACACGGACCCTTATAAATTAGGAATGAGAGGTGGAAAGACTAAAAGAGATTGATTAGAAGATGAGTTGGGTGAGAAATGAGAATAAATTATAGTCAAAGTCAAATTTTACCTTCAATTATTTACATTTAATATCAAATACCAATATAAAAATAAAATCGTACTATATTTATAACTATAAAATATATATTTTATTAAATTTAAATGCCGTGTCCCGTGTCCTAAATTTCACGAGATGCCGTATCACGTGTCCGTGTCGTGTCCGTGTCCGTTTTCGTGCTACCTAGAGTATAAGTATACACGCGCACTTGTTTCCTTAGCGAATAAGATTTGATAGTACTCCCTCCACTACTCCGTACCTTAGAAAGAAGCAGCGACTTTAATGTACAAGTGGGTACTGTACTTTAAGTTCCTCTCCTAAGTCCTACTGGCGTTGCCTTTTACATATTTTTATTCACAAATTAAGCTAACGGGCAACCCAAAACCAGAAATCTAGTACCGAGTATGTATTTTTTGTAAAATCATTCACAAGTGTTTGGAAATAATTCGTACCCACACATAAAGAAAAACACAAATTCTTATTTAAGACGGAGATATCCGTCTTAAGCTTAAGACGGATACCATATTCTCTCACAAAATACTCATCAAGGGTGAGTGGAGAGCACATGGGGGGTGTCCACCTTGTCCTCTCTACCCATTTCATCTCACAAAATACCCGTTGCAAGATCCGACCCGTCTTAAGCAAGACCTACGGAAACAAAAAATGCAATGATACAACAATTTTTAAAGTGGTTTGGCAAATGTCTATGGTCAGTATCTCATGATCTCATCCATCATTTTTTATCATCTAATCATCTTAGGAGTATAAACTATAAATTACTTTTGCAGCTACATTTCGTGTTAAATATCACTCATTTAAGACAAAATATAACTAGTTTATTTTTCCAAGCTAAAACCGATTGTCACATGGTTACCTTTTATTTAAAAATAGTAAATGAGAATTAGCCAATAAACCAACATAAGTCCCTGAGCACACATCTCACTCAAAGGGTCACTCATAAATTTTCATATAACACTCTTATATAGAGGTATCATCCTCTATGCGATCTCACATTATATTATTGTTGAGGCTACATCTCTCAGACACCCTACAACACGAAAGTTTAATACTCCCTCCATTCAACTCAACATTGCGAATTTCTTTTTTGTACACTATCCACAAACAAGAAGACTCTTTCAATTTCCGTCTGATACATAAGAGTAAATATATTCATGTGGGATCTTGTTTGATTCGTCTGGAGGATTACATTAAAAATATCCGACTCTTATAATTTTAGCAAATACATAGCGAAACATATTTACGACGCAAAGTACGCGTTGACAAACGTGAAAAAGCAAATATGTAATGTGAAATTAAACGGAGGAAGTACATTATTTGACTTATTTTACCTAGGTTAGGACTTAGGATTTGAGCTGTTGTACACCATACAACTTACAAAAAGACAAGTTTCCACATATTAAACTTTTGTTTCCTTTGCTATGGAGCTTTGTAGGTTTTCCTACCAATCATAGCATTTTAAGGTGCCCTGTAGATACAAGAGCTTAATTTTTCAATACTATTCAGCATTTCTGAAGATCTGCTATTTGAAGCCATAGTCCTATATTCTAGTTTCTACTTGGTCCCAATATAATAATTTGCTGAGTTTCGTTAGCAACTAATGTTAAGACTTGACGTTTATTTTGGCCTACAACATATCTTGTCCAGCTGTACCTTTTCCTGTCATAAACAAAGTAAGTAATTAGGATTACCAAGTACCCGTAAGAAGAAGTTGACTTGCTTATGAATGAGATATTATACCTCCGTCTTATCATCATCAAACCGAATTACATAGATGCATCGACATCCCTTAATGTCGTGCAACCTCCTTTGAATTTCCATAATATGTGCATCAACATACACCGCGTAATCAGGTCTTTCCTGGTTAACCGAATGAGGAAGCCAAACATGAGAATGTGATCAATATGAATTTGAAAAACGATTCTAATAACTAAGACTGCCAAATTCTTGATGGACGAGATATCCATAGTATTACCACTGAGCATAATAATTGATCGGTCTATAGACGAACGAAATATCCGTTGATGAAGAGTAATGGTGCAAAACACTCAAGCTTATGAAGACTGCAATAACTACCTCATAACGAGCGTAATACTCACCTACCACATCTTAGGGTAATGCAATAAATTTTTATCGGAGGAATAGTTACCTACCAGTTTACCACACCGAGTTTAAACAATACAGTTTCTTTTCAGGGGTCTAGATTTTATCTCGGGACCATATCTATCGCAGTAAGTAGATTATACATCTGAGGTAATACCACCAGTTGTGTAATTTCTGAGCTTTATGAAATCTTTTTTTGAGTTTTACTTTAAAGATTAAGCTCAAAAAAAATATAATATAACTCAAAAACGTTACATATAAACTCAATTAATTTGAGTTTTGATTGCAAAAAAATTAAAAGGTGACCTATACTGCCTATACATAACTTCAAACTGTGTTACTAGTGCACTTCACTTTTGGATGCATGTCGCGTGTCCCACACTTTAAGTGTCTAACATGACAAGAAACTTCCCACACTTCATTTTAGACCAAAAGTTGAAAAATTCGCGAAAAATAACCATATCGGACACTCAGTCAGAGTAACATAGATTCCAAGCAATAAATGATGAGGTGGGGTGAAATAATACATCAAATGATACTATTAGAGGGAATGACCTCTCCATATCTTTAATGAAATCAAGAGGATCCTAGTCCTACCACACCACTCCATCCTCCACCACCTCTTTATGTTCCCTTCACGGGCATCAATTCCCTCCCTTTTACTTGGTTTTGAAGTCTAAACTATACCATCACTCCAATCGATCCTAAAGAGTAAAACACATGCATGCAAATAACAAATTGAATGGATCCCGGAACATATTGAAAAAAGTGAAAGATAAAAGAGATTAGCATTACAGAGAGGAAATATATCGAGAGAGGTGCAGATGCCGCATACCTGGAAGCAGAGCACAGAGTCGCCAACCTTGACCTTATGGCACTCAGAAGGGTCTAGTGGGACCGATCGTTCACGCACTCCAGTCCTTACATTCACCCATTCATCATGAGAAATACCAAAACCAGCAAATCTTACACGGGCTTCCTGTTTAAGGTGATATAACCTGAACATCAATATCGTTGAAGTTCTCTACTTCAGGGTTACCTAATTCGCTCAACCAGGTTGCGAATCGCAAATTAATACTCGCATATCAATTCGCGATTCGTTTGTGAGTTCGAATTAATACGCACGAATTCGCGAATTAGATATTAAAAAAAACAGCGAACTGTGCGTGATTGTAACACCCGGAAATGTACCCTATTTTTCTAATAGAAATATTTTACGAAATCGTTTCAGTAATTTTAAGTTATAATTTATAATTTTAAGTTCCGAGTCGAATTTAGAATTTCCGAGTTCGTATTTGGAATTTCTGCGAGATTTCATGAAAAAGCCGTCTTCAGCCAAGTTTGACTTTCTTGACTTTGAAAATCGTCTTTGACTTTTTCTCTCATAACTCACACAACTCATTCCTTAACCTAATTCTTCATTAAACACAAATCAAACACACAAACCCCTTTCTTCTCCATTAAGAAAGCTCATCTTTTTCCCTCTTTGATTTCAAGCTTAGAATTGGCGTAGTTTCTTCGTTACTCGATAGAATTTACGTAAGTTCATCTTATTCTTCCTCCCGTACCTTCCTCTATCCGTATTGATAATAAAATTATCGTCTTTCTCGCTTTTTAAGCATTCCGTCTTTATCAAGATGAACTTTATTCATCTTTTTACGATCTAATTGTAGGTGGCGACCTCCAAGATCCCGACAAAGACTATTTCCTTATAGAAGAGGAGCTTGACGATCATTAGAGACGCATAGAAGGTAACGGTGAAGGGTTACTCGGTATTACGTACGTGTTTTACATGTTTATATGCTAGAAAATCGTATTAGATTACGATTAGGAAGATTAGATACCATGTTATGATTAATGAATGATGTTATATGATGAATATTGATGATATATGTTGATTGTTGATGATTATTGGAAGTATAATTGAGTTTTGAAATGAATTGGTTGAGAATTGGAAGCTCTCGGGTGAAGAAGTGCTCCCAGCCGGTCGACCGGCCGCCGGTCTGGCCACCGGCTGGGAACACATCAGAAACCCCTTTGGAAATTGAGAATTTGTATGAAGTGGTGCTCCAGGCCGGCCAACCGGCCACCGGTCAACCCACCGGCCTGGAACACATCAGTATTGAAGTTTTGAGTTTGGTATGATTGGCTGTGCCGGTCGACCGGCCGCCGGTCGACCGGCCGCCGGTCGACTGACCGGCCCAGACCCCTTTCCTCTGTTTTTTGGGATTTTGCCTGTGTTCTGAGCCGGCCCACCGGCCGCCGGTCTCCTGCCCGGCCTGGAACACGGCTGTATATTTTTCTTACAACTTCTAAAACTCGTGATTTATAATAGTTCGCATGATCGGTTTATCGTATAATTTTACGTATTGTCTTATAATATTCATGTTTTGGATTTATGATATCTCTTTCGCATGTATCACATGTTTTGTGACGGTTTTCGATATGTTCCCACTTTGAGTCGGTTTTTACAAATGAGTCGGTTTGAGCACTATTTTGTATTGTGCTGTGTATTCTCATTCCCTTGGCTACCTTCCCGTTCGTAAGGCTGGAATTTCGGAACGGAGAGGTATCCTACTGCTTAAAAGCATGTGTTAGTGGGCATATGACGACGTTGTTGGGAGTTGAACGCTATGCGTTGTTCGACCCGGCCGTCAAATGTTGTATACTTGCGAGGTGGTGTTATTTGCATGTAGCGTACCGCATGTTATGAGGCTTGAGCTGTTTTTTCCGCCTCTTTCGTGAATTGATCTACCGAATTTGGGGTACTCGGCATTTATTATTATAA
>JAIUZE010013091.1:0-20864 GCA_022085475.1 Heliosperma pusillum
TCACTTTGAGAGCCAGGCTGGTTTCAAGACCGATGGATGAACAAAGACATCTTACTTTTGTGTGACCCTTAGTAGTATTAATAAGGACGTTGGAAGGACCTTAGAAGTCCCTCTCAAGGTTCCATTTGAAGCACCAGACAGCCAAAACAACCCCAAAGAAAACTGCTCAAACAATGCCATTTCAGGAAAGGAGACAAACTTACTTTTCAGTTGCTTTTTCTGAAGTTGTTGCAGTCTGTTTTTGCTCGTCTTACTAGTAGACTTTTGTATCTCATTTGTTGTTATTTCAAGGGTCCTTTAAGCCCTTATATGTAGTCTTATGTTGGATGGTGAGGATCTTTTGTAATGCTCTATATAAAGAGCCTTTTGCCTTGAAAGAAACTCAGAATGCTGAATGATAAAAACCAAAGTTTTCACTCTTTCTTTGTTAACCTGTGCCAGCCTTGGTTAGCTCTCAACCCTCAACAAACTTGTGCTAGTCTTAGTTTGTTGGCCTGAGTTAGGGTCATTCACTTGTGCTTGTCTTAGTGGGTGAGTTTAGCTTGGGATTCACTGCATTTAGAACTATCTGTGCTTGTCTTGGTAATCCTGAATACAGGGTTTTATCTATCTTGTCCTTGTCTTGTGTTGTGTGTTTTCTATTCTTGTCTTAGCCCCTAGTTTAGTGTTTCAAATTGGTTATCAGAGCTAAGGTTTATTTCTACTGTGAGTTCATTTAACCAAACTACATTCAAAACTACAAAAATAGCCCAATGAGTGAAGAGAGATTGGCAGGAGTAGAAGCAAGGATGGAGGACCTGGCTGGGGTTGTAACCACCCTAACCAGAGCCTTGGATCAGGTGATAGGAAACCAAATATTTGCTGGAGGAAGAGGCAGAGGTCGTGGGAGAGGCAGAGGTCGTGGGAGAGGCCTAGGTCCACCAGGAGGTAGGGTCAGACCACCTGAAGAGGAGGAACCTTCAGACTCAGATGAATCCACAAGGAGCAGAGCTTCAGGGCATGGCCTCACTGATAAACACCTCAAGGTAGACATTCCTGAGTTTTCTGGTAGCTTAAATCCTGATGATTTGTTAGAATGGCTTAGGGATATAGAGAGAGTCTTTGAATACAAAGGATACAATGATGCTAAAGCCTTTAAAGTAGCTATTCTGAAATTGAAAGGGTATGCTTCCCTGTGGTATGAAACCATGAAGAGTCTAAGGGCTAGGGAGGGTAAGGAACCCATCAAATCCTGGTCTAAGTTGAAGAAAAAAATGTTGAACAAGTTTGTTGCTAAGGATTATACTCAGGATTTGTTCATCAAGCTGTCTAAACTAAAACAAAATGAAAAATCTGTTGAGTCTTATCTGAGAGAGTTTGAGCAGCTTACCCTTCAATGTGACATCACTGAGAAACCTGAACAAAGGATTGCTAGATTCCTAGAAGGCCTAAGCCCAGGCATTGCTAACAAGGTTAGGATGCAGCCCCTATGGTCCTTTGAGGATGTGGTTAACCTATCCCTTAGGGTTGAGAAAATGGGGAAGGAAACAACCAAGTCTTTCACCAAACCTGCTATAACTAAACCTTATGCTGGGGTCAGAATTGGGGAGGGTCCTAGGACTCCCATAACTTTTAATAGGAACCCCTTGGACAAGGGTAAGGCACCTGTAAGTCAGCAACCTACCCTCACCCCTTCAGAAGAGAAGAGAAAATGTTATCAATGTCAAGGTTATGGCCACTTTAAGAGAGACTGTCCCTCAAGAAGAGCCTTGACAGCAGTGGAAGTCATGGAATGGGAGAAGGAAGGGCTCATTGAGTATGAGCAGGAGGAGGGAACAGGAGAACAGGAAGAGGAAGGTGATGCCCCTTTGGTAGTAGCCCCACCAGACACTGGTCACAACCTTGTTCTTTGGAGGGTTATGCACTCTCAGCATCAACCCCTAGAAGAAGACCAGAGATCTCTAATCTTTAGGAGCAGGTGTACTATTCAAGGGAGGGTTTGTAATGTGATCATAGATGGGGGAAGTTGCACCAATGTGGCCTCAGTTACCTTGGTTAACAAGCTTGACTTGGAGACCAAACCCCACCCCAACCCTTACAAACTCAGATGGCTGAACAAGGGTGCTGAAGTAAGGGTTGATCAACAATGTTTAGTGTCCTTCTCTATTGGAGGCACCTACAAGGATGAGGTGACTTGTGATGTAGTGCCTATGGATGCATGCCATTTACTGCTGGGCAGACCATGGGAGTTTGATAAAGATGCCTTGCATAAAGGGAAGAGCAATGTGTACACTTTTAGACATGGGAATCAAAGGATAGTCCTGACACCTTTACCCCCAAACACTAGGGACTATGGTAGTCCTAGTACCAGTGGATCCAAGGAGGTTCTTTTCCTCACAGAGGCAGCCATGCTCAGAGAGGTGGAACAAGAACAACCTGTATATTTCCTCTTATCCAAACAGGTTGAGGAACCAGTTGAGGTGCCCCCAGAGGTAAAGGAGCTGATCAGTGAGCATGAGGATGTATTTCCAGAAGAACTACCATCAGGACTTCCCCCCCTAAGGGGCATAGAGCACCAGATAGACCTCATTCCAGGTGCCATGCTACCTAACAGGCCAGCATACAGGAGTGACCCCAAGTCCACCCAAGAGTTGCAGAGGCAGGTGGAGGAGCTGATGTCAAAGGGATTTGTCAGGGAATCTTTGAGTCCTTGTGCAGTGCCTGCCCTCCTAGTTCCTAAGAAGGATGGTTCATGGAGAATGTGTATTGACAGCAGGGCCATTAACAATATCACTGTCAAGTACAGGTTCCCCATCCCAAGGCTGGATGACATGTTGGATGAGTTAAGTGGAGCCAGTCTATTCTCCAAGATAGATCTTAGGCAAGGTTACCACCAGGTGAGAATCAGGGAGGGGGATGAGTGGAAAACAGCATTTAAAACCAAGCATGGGCTCTATGAATGGCTGGTGATGCCATTTGGTCTCTCCAATGCCCCTAGTACATTCATGAGACTTATGACTGAAGTCTTAAGGCCTTTCATAGGTCAGTTCATTGTGGTGTACTTTGATGATATCCTGGTCTATAGTAAGGGCAAATCTGAACATCTGAACCATCTAAAGTTGTTGTTTCTGAAACTGAGAGAGCATAAGCTCTTTGGGAAAATGGAGAAGTGTACTTTCATGGCTGAGGAGGTTAAATTCTTGGGGTATGTCATCTCTGCCAAGGGCATATCTGTGGATCAGGAGAAGATTGCAGCCATCAAGTCTTGGCCTATTCCCAAGAACATCACTGAGGTTAGGGGTTTTCATGGCCTAGCCTCCTTCTATAGGAGGTTCATACAGGGATTCAGCACTATCATGGTGCCTGTAACAGAAGGGATGAAGAAGGGTGAGTTCAAGTGGACTGAACAGGCACAAGCAGCCTTTGAGCTCATAAAAAAGAAGCTTTGTGAGGCACCTATACTAGCTCTACCTGATTTTGATCAGCTATTCGAAGTAGAGTGTGATGCAAGTGGGGTAGGGATTGGAGCAGTACTCATCCAAGGAAGGAATCCTGTGGCCTTCTTCAGTGAGAAGCTCAATGGGGCTAAGCTCAATTACTCCACATATGACAAGGAGTTTTATGCCTTGGTGAGAGCCCTCATGTACTGGAGCCATTATCTTAAACCCAAGCCTTTTGTACTTCACTCTGATCATGAGGCCTTGAAATACATAAATGGCCAACACAAGCTCAGTGCAAGGCATGCAAAATGGGTTGAATACCTTCAGTCCTTCAACTTCTCAAGCAAATACAAGGAAGGTAAGTCAAATGTGGTAGCAGATGCCTTGTCTAGGAGACATTCTATGTTGGTGACAATCCAACAAAGGGTGCTAGGCTTTGAGTTTATGAAGGAGTTGTACCAGGATGATCCTGATTTCATGGAGGATTGGTTAACCCTGCAGAACAGTCCTAGAGTAAAAGAGACCAAGTATCAGCTGCAGGAAGGTTACATGTTTAAGGGGAACAAATTGTGTGTCCCTAGGGGCTCATACAGGGACCTATTGGTGAGGGAAGTCCACTCTAATGGGCTAGCAGGACATTTTGGGGTGCAGAAGACCATGGATATCCTGCAAGATCAGTTTTACTGGCCTAGGATGGAAGGGGATGTTCAAGCTATTCTTAGGAGGTGTTCTACTTGCCAAAAGGCAAAGAGTTCTTTCCAAGCAGGACCTTACACTCCACTGCCTGTACCTGACAAACCTTGGGAAGACATCAGCATGGATTTCATTGTGGCTCTGCCCAAGACTCCTAGGGGAAAGGATTCCATCATGGTTGTGGTTGACAGATTTAGCAAAATGGCTCACTTTGTGCCATGTAGGAAGACTGAGGATGCCTCAGGGGTTGCTGAGCTTTACTTCAAAGAAGTAGTCAAACTACATGGAGTGCCTAGATCAATTGTTTCAGACAGGGATACAAAGTTTATGAGTTACTTCTGGAAGACCCTGTGGAAGCTCCTAGACACCAGGCTGCTTTTTAGTACATCCCACCATCCTCAAACTGATGGTCAAACAGAAATCACCAACAAAACCCTAGGGAGAATACTGAGGTGCATTGTGAAGAAGTCACTAGGAGATTGGGATCTCAAACTAGCCCAAGCAGAATTTGCCTTCAACAGGGCCCCTTCATCAAGTACTGGCCACAGTCCCTTTGAGGTGGTCTATGGCAGCAACCCACTCATGCCTATGGAGCTATCCAATGTGCCTAAAGAGATACTGAACTATGATGCCAAGAAAAGGGTGGAACAAATGCTCAGGTTGCATGAACAGGTTAAGAGAAACATAGAGAAGACTAATGAGCAGTACAAAATCAAAGCCAAGGTGCCAAGAGGAAAGAAGGAGTTTCAAGCAGGTGACCTGGTGTGGTTACACCTCAGAAAGGAAAGGTTCCCAAGCAAAAGAAAGAACAAACTTATGCCTAGAGCAGAAGGCCCTTTTGAAGTCATAGAAAAGGTGGGAGCCAATGCTTACAAGGTGGATTTGCCAGGAGAATATGGAGTTCATGGCACATTTAACATAGGAGACCTTAGCCCCTACTATGACAGTGAAGAAGAGAACCCTGGAGATTTGATGCTCAAATCTTTCCAACCTGGGGAGGATGAAGCAGGAGCTAGGGGAGCAACCTCATTTGGCAATCCAGTTCAGACAACAACCAACAAAGACACCCATGTTCAGTCTAAGGCAGATCAAGTCCAAACAACTAAGTTTTCAAAAGCAACAAAAGGTAACCATGTCCAAGCAACACACAATCAAGTTATGACACCATCAAAGGCTCATGATCAAGCAACAACAACATCTACACAAGCCATGCCAACCAGAGTAACAAGGTCCCAAATCAACAACAGCCAGAAGGATTCCACAGACACAAGTACCAGTTCCAGGCCACATATCCTACAGCAATTGTCCAAGCAAGGGCTCCAACTTCTTTTCCCATCTAGTTGAGGTCCTTAGCTACAAAAAAGTCCAGGATAAGTTTTCCAAATTATCCTTGGAAGTTCAAGTAAAACAGCCCACAAGTTAATCAGTCACTTTGAGAGCCAGGCTGGTTTCAAGACCAATGGATGAACAAAGGCATCTTACTTTTGTGTGACCCTTAGTAGTATTAATAAGGACGTTGGAAGGAGCTTAGAAGTCCCTCTCAAGGTTCCATTTGAAGCACCAGACAGCCAAAACAACCCCAAAGAAAACTGCTCAAACAATGCCATTTCAGGAAAGGAGACAAACTTACTTTTCAGTTGCTTTTTCTGAAGTTGTTGCAGTCTGTTTTGCTCGTCTTACTAGTAGACTTTTGTATCTCATTTGTTGTTATTTCAAGGGTCCTTTAAGCCCTTAGATGTAGTCTTATGTTGGATGGTGAGGATCTTTTGTAATGCTCTATATAAAGAGCCTTTTGCCTTGAAAGAAACTCAGAATGCTGAATGATAAAAACCAGAGTTTTCACTCTTTCTTTGTTAACCTGTGCCAGCCTTGGTTAGCTCTCAACCCTCAACAAACTTGTGCTAGTCTTAGTTTGTTGGCCTGAGTTAGGGTCATTCACTTGTGCTTGTCTTAGTGGGTGAGTTTAGCTTGGGATTCACTGCATTTAGAACTATCTGTGCTTGTCTTGGTAGTCCTGAATACAGGGTTTTATCTATCTTGTCCTTGTCTTGTGTTGTGTGTTTTCTATTCTTGTCTTAGCCCCTAGTTTGGTGTTTCAGCACACCTGTTTGAGCTTTAACCTAATTCATTCATATTAAGAAACACACATAAAGAAAGTGAATTAGAGAATAAGGAAGGCAGGAGAAGGCAAAACAATAAGGGTTCATCTTTTATCTTTCTCAAGTGACTTTATTATTAGATCTGATGGCTGCACCACGTAAGTACCTTTCAGTAATTATTGCTTTAATCAAGATCCTATAATTTATGTTTACATGTGGTATCAGAGCAGGATTGTGATTATAGTTGTAATTCTGATTAATGTTCTAATTATGTTTTTATGAATGAATTTAATGCTTTAATCATGATGTTGTAACACTCATTCATAATTGATTGTATACCCTTATGATAGATAACGTATCCTTGTGTCATGATCGTTTCCGCTGCCCTAATCGAATTATTTCGTTTTTATTTGATTTATGATGATGATTTGCGCTTCCCTAATTCGATTTGTATGGTTTATTATGATTATTGTTGCGTAGGAATGTCGTATGATCTATACCATACTCGATCGAGCTAATGCTTCACTCGATCGAGATGGATTATTAATAATGTTGCTCGATCGAGCTAACGTTTTACTCGATCGAGCCTTATGTTTTTGATTCTGCTCGATCGAGCTAATGTTTTACTCGATCGAGCCTTATGTTTTTTGATTCTGCTCGATCGAGCTATTGTTTACTCGATCGAGCCCTTATGCTCTTGATCCTGCTCGATCGAGCTATTGTTTACTCGATCGAGTAAAAATGTTCTTCTTTGCCCTCGATCGAGCTAGTGATGTACTCGATCGAGGGGTCTTATTTTGCTTTGTTCTCGGTCAAGCTAAAGTTTTTCTCGATCGAGATGCTTTTGTTTATTTTCTACTCGTTCGAGCTATTGTCTTACTCGGTCGAGGTCTGGTTCGATGTTTAAGGTTTGTTTTCATTGTATGCTCGTATAATATTATGTTATTATGCTTAAAGGAGACCTTCGCATTATGACGAGTTGAAATTCATCACAGTGATTTCATCTCGTACGTGATCAGATCTCATAATGTAATTGGGCATTCACATTATGTTAATGTTCACCACAGTGGACTCAAATTATGCAGTGAATATCCGACTAAGCATACATTCTTATTGAAGATTAATTATATCTTATGTATCGATTAAAAGAGACCTTCGCATTATGACAAGTTGAAATTCACCACAGTGATTTCATCTCGTACGCGATCAGATCTCATAATGTAATTGGCCATTCACATTATGTTGATGTTCACCACAGTGGACTCAAATTATGCAGTGAATATCCGACCAAGCATACATTCTTATTGAAGATTAATTATATCTTATGTATCGATTAAAGGAGACTTTCGCATTATGACGAGTTGAAATTCACAACAGTGATTTCATCTCGTACGTGATCAGATCTCATAATGTAATTGGGCATTCACATTATGTTGATGTTCACCACAGTGGACTCAAATTATGCAGTGAATATCCGACTAAGCATACATTCTTATTGAAGATTAATTATATCCTATGTATCGATTAAAGGAGACCTTCGCATTATGACGAGTTGAAATTCACCACAGTGATTTCATCTCGTACGCGATCAGATCTCATAATGTAATTAAATTGGGCATTCACATTATGTTGATGTTCACCACAGTGGACTCAAATTATGCAGTGAATATCCGACTAAGCATCTAATGGGGTGAAATAACTTGTATTAAGGTTTTACCCACAGGTAACCTGACATTAAAGTGAAACACTCATTAAAGAGAGTATACTTGATTATGTAATTAAGCATGTGTAGGTTGTCCACATATACTGCACTTGCTTAATGAATGTTTATGAGTTACTCATTTAAGTCTCAAGTCTTAGTCATAATTGCTATTGTGTGATAAACTCAAAGCCTAATGTTCTGAGCATTGTTCATAATGCAGTACCGTTGCAAAGCTCTCTCAATAACTTGACAGCCTTTGCTTAAAGTTCTTACGACTTACCACTGCACAAAACATTAAGTCCTCCATTTCGGAGACAGGCTGTACTACAGCCAAGAAGTATATGGAAATCATTTAGAAACGCTTTCAGACTACCGATAAACCGGTAGCTGGAAGGCTTATGTCTGAACTTACCACTGCTAAGTATAATGAGAATGTCACCACCATGCAGCAATATGTGCTGCATATGACGAATCTGGCAGCTAAGTTGGGAAAGCTGGGCATGAAAGCTGAGGATCCGTTCCTTGCCCAGTTTATAATCAACTCTCTGCCAGATAAGTTTGATGCTTTTCACCTTCATTACAACACCGTTAAAGAAATTTGGAGTGTTAATGAAGGTGAAAAGCACCAAACTTATCTTCTCTTGAAAGTTCCTCCTTCTTGTGGCATAAACGTTTGGCCCATATTTCAAGAGAAAGAATGAACATAGTGGTTAAAAACAATATGTTACCTTCTCTTGATTTTACGGATTTTGGGACGTGTGTGGAATGCATTAAAGGTAAGCAAGCCAAACACACCAAGAAAGGGTCCACAAGAAGCACTGCGTTATTAGAAATTATACATACAGACATTCGTGGTCCATTTGATGTTCCCTCCATGAGCGGAGAGAAATATTTCATCACCTTTATCGATGATTATTCACGTTATTGTTATCTTTACCTTTTGCATGAAAAATCTCAATCAGTAAACGCTTTAGACGTTTACATTAAGGAGGTGGAAAGGCAATTGGGAAAGAAAGTGAAAATCATAAGGTCAGATAGAGGTGGTGAATATTATGGCAAATATGATGAATCAGGACAACATCCTGGTCCCTTTGCAAAACTCCTTGAAAGTTTGGGTATTGTCCCTCAGTACACAAATCCTCGTTCCCCATGGATGAATGGTGTAGCTGAGAGGCGTAATCGAAGCCTATTAGAGGTTGTGAGGACAATGATGAGTAATATCAACTTACCCATAAAGTTGTGTATGCATGCCCTTATGACTGCTGTATATGTTGGAAACCGGGTCCCCAGTAAGGCAGTTTCAAAGACACCATTTGAACTGTGAAAAGGGTGGAAACCGAGTCTTCAACATTTGCATGTATGGGGATGCCCAGCAGAGGCACGCATTTATAATCCACATAAAAGGAAACTCGATCAAAGAACCATTAGTGGGTTCTTTATCGGCTATCCAGAAAAGTCTAAAGGGTATAGGTTTTACTGTCCTACACACAAAACAAGAATTGTGGAAACCGGAAATGCCAAATTCCTTGAGAATGGCGAAGTTAGTGGGAGTGATCAGGTAAGGGATGTCATAGTCAATGAAGTTAGGGTGGCAATTCCAGCTTCTTTGCCCCCAATTTCAATTGATGAAGTTCCACATAATGATAATGTTGACCCAGTCAATATTGTGGAACCTAACGTTGATGACCCTCCACTCCCGAATGATAACATTGCCACTGAAGTTGTTGATACAGCCCCTGAAATATTATTAAGAAGGTCCACAAGACCTAGAAAGCCAACTACTTCAGATGACTTTGTATATTTACAACAATGTGAATTTGACATTAGTATTGATAATGATCCGGTTACGTTTTCACAAGCTATGAATTGTAATGATTCCGATAAATGGATTAATGCCATGAAAGAAGAGATGGAGTCTATGGCTAAGAATGAGGTCTGGGAGTTGGTCAATTTACCAGTAGGTCATAAGGCTGTCGGCTGCAAGTGGGTCTTTAAGACCAAGCGCGACTCCTCGGGTAATATTGAACGACATAAAGCCAGACTGGTAGCTAAAGGCTTTAATCAGAAAGAAGGCATTGATTATAATGAAACCTTCTCTCCAGTTTCTAAGAAGGATTCATTACGGATCATTTTAGCTTTTGTAGCTCATTTTTATTTAGAGCTACATCAAATGGATGTGAAAACGGCATTCTTGAATGGGAGTTTGGAAGAAGAAGTCTACATGGCTCAGCCTGAAGGCTTCCTTATTGATGGCAAAGAGGACAAAGTCTGTATATTAAAGAAGTCCATTTATGGACTTAAGCAAGCTTCTCGACAATGGTATATTAAGTTCCATAATACCATTACCTCCTTTGGGTTTCAAGAAAACACTGTTGATCAGTGTATATACCTAAAGATCAGTGGGAGTAAGTTTGCATTTTAGTCTTATATGTCGATGACATACTTATTGCAAGCAGTGATTTGGGACCATTACGTCAAACTAAAGATTTCCTATCAAGCAACTTTGAGATGAAAGATATGGGAGAGGCGTCCTATGTGATCGGGGTGGAAATATCTCGAGACAGATCACAAAGGACATTAGGTTGTCTCAGAAAGCCTATATCAGTAAAGTTTTAGAAAGATTTAACATGGTAAAATGTAATCCCAATGATGTTCCTATTCAGAAAGGGGATAAGTTCAGCTTAAGTATGTGTCCTAAGACTGAGCTAGAACGAAATACCATGAAAAACTTTCCTTATGCATCTCTGGTTGGAAGCTTAATGTATGCGCAGGTCTGTACAAGACCTGACATAAGTTTTGTTGTAGGTATGTTGGGTTGATATCAGTCCAATCCTGGAATGGGTTATTGGATATGCTGACTCAGATTTTGGTGGATGCATGGACTCAAGGAAAAGCACTTTTGATTATGTGTTTGTTTTAGCTGGGGGAGCAATCTCCTGGAAAAGTGCTAAACAAACAATTATTGCCTCATCCACTAGGGAAGTTGAATTTGTAGCGTGCTTTGAGGCTACTATTCAAGCTTTATGGTTGCGAAATTTTCCTTCAGGGCTTAGCATTATATTATGTTGCAAGGCCGTTGAAAATTTATTGTGATAATACCGCAGCTGTCTTCTTTTCGAAGAATGACAAGTATTCTAAAGTAATAAAGCACATGGAAGTGAAATACTTGTCAGTTAAGGAGGAAGTTCGGAAAAACACTGTGTCAATTGAGCACATTATGACTAGTGCTAATATAGCAGATCCTTTAACTAAGTGATTACTTCCAAAGACATTTTGAAGCATGCTATTATGTGTCTGGAGGATAATCATTAAGGCTTTTCGTTTATATTTGGATCATGCTAGTGCTTTGTAATTATGACACTTATGTTTTGATTAATCAACTTATGTTTTATTGTGATGATGATTTCCGAACGATTTTCTGTATCGTATTATTGTTATTGTATACATTATTGTTGCACGATTAACAGAATCGATCCTTTTCCTCAAGGACATTATTTGGGCATTATGTTTGCTCCTTGTACAGACTGATTATTCTAAGTGATTGGTCCGTAGTACATGGAAGGACCACTTCTCTTTTATAGTAGTGTCTCCGCCATGACTCAACCAGTTGTTCAGGGATAATCAGGGTAATTAAGATAAACCCATTATGTGTTTATTTAACCGTCTACGCGCCTTATGTTATAATTAAACGTGGCATTATGTTTTAATCAGTAATATGGTCCAAGTGAGAGAATGTAAGAATTATTATAATAATTCTCTATTATGTGGACATAATTACTAATATCAGTCACCTTAATTAAATAATGGTTAAATATATTGTTTCGGGTTTTTAATAGCAGTCCTAGTTTAAGTGGATTACGGTTAATGTTTACAGGCCATTAACATACAGGCCCACTTATTCTATTAAGCCCCTCCTGCCACCTCTCTATATAAGCACACTTGTTTGAACTTTAACCTAATTCATTCATATTAAGAAACACACATAAAGAAAGTGAATTAGAGAATAAGGAAGGCAGGAGAAGGCAAAGCAATAAGGGTTCATCTTTTATCTTTCTCAAGTTACTTTATTATCAGATCTGATGGCTGCACCACGTAAGTACTTTTCAGTAATTATTGCTTTAATCAAGATCCTATAATTTATGTTTACAGTTCATGTGACACAGCACCTCAGCAGGAAGTGAAAAACGGTTTCTGCTCGATCTCTCAAATTATGTTCGCATAAACGGCATAGCATTGCTATTCATGGGGCGGTGTTTTCGTGAAGAACTGCTATAGTTCGTTTGTTATTACACATTTATATTTCCTAACGAGTACATAACACATACAAATAAATTATGCATTCTACAACCAAATTGAAGTTGGAATGACCACACGTCATCGTGGTTCAAATTAAATCCAGATACTAATAATAATAATAAATAATAATAACATACACCATTACAGCATAATATTAATAGCATGCATCATTCTACAACCAAGGGTTGCAAGTAGTAGGCCTCTTGATGCGCCTCAAGGATCGCCAAACAGCGGAGTTGCATTTAAACCCAGAGCCGAAGGCCAGCTGCCAGACACGGTCGCCAGAATGAACCTTGCCTTTGGCTTCCAAATATGCCAACTCGTACCAAATGCTGCTGCTCGAGGTATTGCCAAATCGATGCAATGTCATGCGTGACGCCTCCAAGTTTTTTTCACTCAGCTCCAAGTTCCTCTGCAGCTCATCCAATACAGTCTTGCTGGCTGCGTGCACGCAGAAGTGCTCAAATGCCAGCTTGTAATCTGGTATGTAGGGCTTGGTCTCCGAACCTGAAGTAGACCCTGCTGAATTGGTAGCGGGTTGTCCTTTCCCTGACGATCCACCCAACAACTGCCTCTTGATTAGAGTCATGAAAAACAGGAGCTGCTCTGATAAGGGTAGCACTAGTGGTCCGAGTGTGGTTATGTTGGTCTTTAACGCATCCCCGCCTATTTCCATCAACTCTCGGCTCACCTTTAGTCCTTTAAATCGCTGCTCATCTTCTTCCTGGTATACGCTCCTGATTCATACATAAATACATAAGTTTCTCCAATTAGATTATTCATTTCAAAATCAAATACCCAATAAATAACAATTATTGTATCTGAAGTGTACCTGAAACTGCGGTCATCAGCCCCCTTGTGAGTCCGGACAATATGCTCAAGGCGGTACTTGGCACGAGGGAAATCACGACGACGGTTAGAGAGGAGCACAGCAGAGCAGCCCATACGAAAGAAGCAGTTTGGAATAAGCATAGAACGGTCTGAGCCAGGATACCAATTGTACCCAACAGTCTCGGTACTGACAACAACAGCAAAGTTGTTGGGGTTAGCCTGAAGCATGTCTCGAGCCAAGTCTAAGGCTATAATCCCAGCACTACATCCCATGCCACCGAGGTTGAAACTCAAGATGTTACCCCTCATCTTGTAGTGATTAATAATCATGGCCGAGAGCGAAGGGGTCGGGTTGAAAATACTGCAGTTGACAACCAGGACTCCAACGTCCTTAGGACGGATCCGGGTTTTCTCGAACAGTTCATCAAGTGCTCCGAATATCATAAGGGACGCCTCCTCTCGACCTTCCTTCATTGTCGCGATGTTGTCACGTGACATGATGGATTTAGGTACGTAGGTTTCGTCGCCTATGCCGGATGCTTCTACTATCTTGCTCTGGAATTGCAGGCTTTCCTCACTGAACTTTCCTGATCTGCGTGCCATCTCTATGAACTCTGCCTTGCTTACCTACAACCATTATATATATACGTTGGTTAATTAACCATTATACGAGTACTAAGTATACTAGTTTAGATCACATCCTAATGCACAGTATATTAGACCAATGTACTGTATAAAAAATTTAGTAGTTAGTACCTAAATTTTAAACTTAATGCTAGAGTCTACAATTATTATAAAGTCGACAATTATTATTGTGTAGGGTTAATTTATGAAGTAATAATTATTAAAAGGTAGAAAAGTGAAAATTTATCATTGTTTTTACAATATGTTTCTCTACAAATATTGACAAATACAGATTAAGAATTATAAGTAGAATAACAAAAAAATTAAAACATAATATTTGATAATAATCAAACATGTTATGGACCAGTTTGTAGATTAGAGTGGTTTAAGCCGGGAAAAAAAAATCTAATTTCACCTTTTTTTTGTTGTAGTAAATAGAGGATTAATGTAATATCGAGTATCTAAATATCTACGCTTTCAACAACTACCGTCTAACATACTATACATCATCTAATACTCTAACCACTTAACTTGTTCATCGTAGTAATTTGTAGTTCAAGCGTCTTTAAATAGAGTATATTATTAGTTCACCTTTCGACAATTAATGATTTAAAAATAATTAGAAAGACGTCTTCTGCTAATATCTTAGTGATGTATGAACAAATTGAATCTACATGTGATAACCCGTGTGGGAATTATTGTTCACCTAATTCTTTCCTCTATCCTTAGCTAAGCATCTTCCTTCATTTTTGAGATATTGGAGACTTGGAGTTCCTTTATATGTATTCCGTAATTCAGACTCACGTAATACACGTCAACCAAACAATTTTTTTTTTTTTTTGTTTTTGTTTATTTTTTTTTTACTTTTTGTATTTTCATAGATTACAATTCGTATATTTTACATGGTTGATTGTAAATTTATGCACAAACCCTTTATTTAAATAAAGCTAATAAACAATACCCGATTTATGCATTCCAAAGACCAAAGAAACTATTACATGCCTTTGTCATATTATAAATAACATATGATGACTCACAAACACTTCTTATGGATTATGGAGTATATAGTAGTCAATATATAATCTTAACTTCAAACAAGTGTGATAAAATAAATGTTTATATTCACGCATGTTTATATTCACGCTTTCAATTAGATTAACAAAGGAAAAACATGTTTAGATTAACTGCTTGTATATTACTTTCATCAGTCTACACATGATACACTACCTTAACTGTACACTTCTAACACATCACGTCGAAAGCAATCAAAATTATACCTTCAAATATACACAACCAACTTTAATTTTTAATTAACTTCGAGTAAGGTTATATTTTATGTGATCTTCACATATTATATGCAAGCTGAGGGAAAGAATAACCCGATTTCTCGATTTTTTGTCGATTATAAAATTACGAGCTCTATTGATACACTACCTTTACTGTATAAGTGTATAGTGCTAACGTTTTACCTCGAAAGCCAACAAAATTATACATTCAAATATAGATCACGAGCAACTTTATTCAGATCAGATGTACGCAAACTTACTACCGTACCAATACTTAAAAATAACTAAATTTGAGAAAGAACGAAAAAACATCGTACCTTGAGATCATCACTAGGCTTGAAACAAGCGAAATCGAGTAAATAAATAGGCCGAGGACGAGACAAGAAATAAACCGAAAGCGTAAACACAAAGACACCAAAAGAAGCAAGAACAGTTGCAAGATCATAATCCCAAAGCTTCTTCCATAATTCTTCTCTACTAAGACTCCCAACTTCCGCACTAAACACCATGACCAACACCGGTATCGTAGCCAAATATATAGCATGGTTTATAAGATAATGGTACCCTAACTTGACATATTTCAAGTTAACAGACTGTAAGAAATCCGGTAAGGGAAGGCGTCTTCGCACCCTTACTGAAAACGTAGGGGACCCTGCATCGGGTCCCGTTAACTCGATACCCCGGTTTACGATTTCCGTGGATAAAAGGCTTTGTTCTCCTGCCGGAGAAGTGTTAGGAGGAGCCATAGATGGTTTAGTTAGGTGTAGAGTTTAGTAGTAGTAGTAATATTATGGGGACATGCATAAATGTAAAGGGTGGTTGATTTCGTAACGCATTGTTGTGTAGAAAAAGGGTGAACATGTTACATTTATAACTGAAAATGTAGATTGATTAGGTGGTAGGTGTGGGATGGTTAATACTTGTACCCAACTTCGCAACTTTGCCCTTTTTTCAATTTTTTGGAGTTTCTGGTTGGCCGTTCAACGGCCTTTATTTCATTTTATTTAATGATTTCTGCTTTTATACTATGCTATGTCATCAAGTATATATCAAGGTGAAAGGAGCTCTTATTATCATATGATAATAATAATAATAATGTCAATGTCATTGGTAGACGCTCATAAAATGGATCGTAAATATATGGATGTATGTAACCCTATAAACTAAACAAGTTTTTTTTATATGATATGTACTTTATTTATAAATTTACTTATGATAATGTCAAATTAATCCGATTTGATTACTCCTCATTTGTGCTAGGGTGTGGCTCGTATATGTCTAAATTTTACAACTAGCCTATATAAACTCGTAAATTTTCTTTTGAGAGACGATGACTTAATGATTCTGACTCATTTTTCTTGTTATTGAACCAAAAAAAACTTTAATTATACCTTGAATCTCTAAGTCTTTAATTTGCAAAGTTGCAAGTAACTAGAAGAACACGATATAATACTTCCACATTTCACTTTTATCGTCTTTTAAAAAAGTGTTTCAAATTAGTATTCTTTCTAAATGTAATATGCAAAATGATTAAACTACCAATATTCCATTCCTTTGAGTGACATTGTTTCTATTATCTTTAATTCTGAGGATAAGGTTGTAATTTTATATTATTTCATAAATCTTTCCTAAGGCAAAATAAAAATAAAAACTGAAATAGAGAGGGTAATTTTATATCCAAAAAGACTATTGCGTTTTACTCTAAATAGCATATTGTTTACTTCTTGACTTTTGCTTAGCTTCTACCTAAGACACTTAGTAGACATTATGAACTCTATGTGTATAAGTTCAAGATTTGTTTTTCAACTTCTTTTTCAAGTCTTATTGCAATGCTTTCTTGCTACTATAGGAAAAACTGAGTGCATTTAATATTATTAGAATAATATATAAACACTAATTGAGTCTCAATAATTTATTTAACATCTTGTTGTTTTCTTACATGGTAATAAATCATTCACAGGTCACCACAATTGTAAGGTTCGATCTTGGTAGCCTTTTATTCTTACAAGTGAAGTTTAAGAGACCGAAACTATAGTGAATAAGTGCATCATCTATTGAATACAAGTATTCCATATATAGAATTATAGATACAATGATTTTAATATATTCTGTCTTCAAAATTTAAAATCACGAACTTTTACGTGAGGAAGTGTATATTATTGTATGAAATTCTTAAGGGCAATAGCAATGCGCGCGAGAATTATAAGATAATGAGCTTTTTATATGAAATCGGCTTCTAAAGTAAGAAGCTGGTTTCATGTCCAAAAACAAGAGAAGAAGGTATGAAACTTTTATCATTAAGGAGAAATAATAAGTTTCATAAGTAATACTACTAGTGTTAGTGTCCGACTCCACCCGGACTAACACAACCATTGTTATTGCCCTAATTTAATTTCAACTAAAAAATGGGTTAACCTAAGATGATGGCTAGTGAAACGTTTTTTACTGACTACTAATATTGCGAAATATTACTCCAAAAACGTCTAAACAAGTGCACCTAATTGCATTTAATAAATGGAAGAGCCTAACGAAGAGATTAGGCAGCCAGGCCACCCTTATAAATGCATACAAGTGGATTCTTATAGTGAGCAAGCAATGGGACAGGTGAAGGATTGAGTAGTAAATGCCACACAACAACTGTGTATGTTATTTGTCAACCTTAGTTTTTATGCCATATTTTTGGAGACACCACCAATTGTTATCATCTGGTGATCCAATGGATTCAGTTTCTCTAGATTTTCCATCAGTGTATTACTATCAGCCTTGCTTTCGGTTGGTTGATGTAGGAATTAGACATGTGTAAGTTTAATTAATTCTGGCTGAAATAGTTAGCATTAATAATTCAGGACATTTTTCAGACTTAACGTTGTAAGGACTAAGGATCTATAAGTTAGTCTTTGGTTTTTTTATTTGTTGTTTTAGAACATTTCACAAGAATTAAGAAATTATTGAAAAAAGTTTCATTTGTTATAAAATATAAAGAACTAAGTTAGAGAGGTCGGGTAGAGAAATGTCTTTCTTATTAGCACGAAAGGGGTATATAGACATAAAATTATACGAGAGTTATTTTGAAGAATAGTCTTAGTTTGACATGTTAATTGGAAGATTTCAGATACTTGTATATACTAGTTGTTGCTCCGCGCGCAACGCATGTGATGCATTTAAAACGATTGATCTAATATTCTCAGTTCATCACATTAGGAATTCACTCATGTGATGCATTTGAAGGCTCTTGAATGGTGGTTTGTGTATAAGATGATGTATAATGTAACTCTGAAATAGTTGTAAATATATGAGTAGTCTATTTGAGTCCGAATGTAATCCTCTTTAAACCAATTCTCAATCTGCCAGAAGACGTAATCTGAAATTAAAAGTGTTGCCTAATAGTTTACGGATTAGTCGAAGTAGCAACAAGCAAATAACTAATAACCGTGATCGCAGAATGGTACATGGCATGTAGTATATATTAAGCAGGGTGTTCTAGTCACTACATCAGCGCACAATTGCTCCTAAATGATCCAAAGATAAGAATTACTTAAATTGTTATGTGAAAATTGCTGGTTTCCAAAAAGGGTTTGGTGGCAGCAGTGCATCAGCGCAGCATCAAGTAGTTCTTGTCTTTTAAATGAAGTAGGGGTCTTGACTCAGGAGGATGTTGTTTAGTACAGTTGATGAAGCACAAAACATACCCTGCACCGAAAGAAAAGTTGGCTAAAATCAAGTCATATTAATGTTTTAAATACAATGTTGGTTATAGGGTGTTGGTTTCATAACCCACGAGCTTAGGTGGATCGCCCTATAATGTCTGTGTGCAAGGATAGATTAGGTGTACGCATTCACTGATCTAAAAGAGCGCCAACAAAAAGTGAAGCAATCTAGGTGTCGACAAACTCAAGTACGCTGACGACACCAGATAAAATAACTTTAAAGCACACTTTCGCAACACGTAAGCGGTAAAGCACTCTTTCACATTCGATATAACATAGTACCTTATGGTTCTTGTGCATTTTTGGTAGTTTGTCTGCCTTTTTTCCTGCAAAAACCAATCTCAACAACTAAAGTGTAGCGACATTAAGCAAGGAGAAACAGGAAAGGCAGTTGCTAAACTTATCAATCCACAAGGACACTAACAGTCTAACACAATTTAAAACAAATTGATTGGACAATTTAAATGAGCAGTATAACCTTTGAAAATAAGTGGAACATGTATTCTAAAACCCGTTGGTCCAGCTTTTTTATATAGCCAAAACTCTTTCGTAAGTAGCAGTAATCTTCTAAAAACCAATGACCCTCCAACAAAGCAGCAGTATATTACAATCACCTCCAAAATTAACAATACCACAATTACTATATTCACAATTACAAATGCCTCAGTCTCAATCATGGTGAGATGAGCATTGCGGAACATAGACCTCTTATAGGCTTGGGAGATCACTAAATGAAACTAATGGAACCAGTGTCATGCATCAAAGTCTATAGGTTTAAAACTAATATCAACTGGCAACAATAACCTTATGTAACAACACGCAGCAGATGTTTAAGTATGTTTAAATGCAATACACTTACACTAAATAAGGCCCGCCAACTTTAGCACGTCGTATGAAACAACGTTTTTAACATAGTTATCAGGTAGCTCTTCTGGCGGCGCAGCGGAAATCACAGTAACTTTATTTGATTGCTTAGCACGTGACAATGCAACGTATAGCTGGCCCGGGGAGAAGCAAGGTCTTGGTAAGTATATGGCAACCTGACTTAATGTCTGGCCCTGAGATTTGTTGATTGTCATTGCATAACTTAACTTTAAGGGAAATTGGTTTCTCTGGAACTGAAACGGGTAGTTAGTCGAGGCGGAAGGGCGCAACTTAATTCTTGGGATAAGCACATGTTCTTCTTTGTGATGACCAGTAGTGAGCACACATTCGATCAAGTTTGGAAAGAACCGCTTGCACAACAATCTAGTGCCATTGCATAGGCCGTACGCTGGTAAAATGTTACGTAGCAATATGACGGGGCAGTTTTCCTTCAATATAAGTTCATGCGGGCTCATTCCCCCCGGGCATAGCTTGTTTATGAACTCAGATGGATAGATGTTGCAGTTGTCATCGAGCATGGAATCAAAACTTTTGTATACCACGGCTTCCCCTGGGAATTTGTCTATTAGTACGGCATTAATAGCGTCGACATCTTCATTCATTGGTGTTAAAATAGCCCTTGTTGTATAAATTTGTGGAGAAAACATGGTAGTATCAAGTTCTGGGAAGACCGCGCTGGTAAGTGCGCTGATTGGATCTGGTGTACAGGTTTCGGTTAACCGTACCATGGCTTGGGGAACTGGAACAAACTGGTGATCTTGTGTGTGAAGTTCACCATTCCCGAGGCTGAGTAAGAAACTGGAAAAGTCTGGATCCTCGCGGGCTCGGATGTTTTCCGTTAGGCTAAACTTAGTAAGTTTAGACCATAAGTGTGAATTAACTAAGCTTGCTTCTACTGATTCCTTTATTGATTTGTGGGGTACAACAGGTAGGACTTGTCAAAAATCCCCTCCGAAAACCACAAGTTTCCCACCCAAAAGCTTGTTTGGAGTACATAAATCTTGTAGTAGTGAGTTTAAGGACTCAATGTTTTCCTTCCTTGCCATTGAAGCTTCGTCCCAAATGATCAGGCTTGTTTCTTTTATTAGAGCGGCAAGGCTGCTTTGTTTAGGAACGTCACATGATAAGGACACATCCAAGTCAATAGGTATCTTAAATCTCGAATGGGCTGTTATGCCAGATGGAATGTTGGATGCGGCAATGCCTGACGTAGCAGTTGGAAGCGCAATTTTACCCATTAGTCGGACCTCAGCATATAGTGCATTGTATAAGAAGGTCTTGCCTGTACCACCTGGACCGTCGATAAAAAATGCTCCAGCTTT
>JAIUZE010013092.1:0-27511 GCA_022085475.1 Heliosperma pusillum
GATAGAGTTTGGATTACCGGTTGTTAACTGATTCACATGAATACGTGTTGATTAGGGTTTGAGTGTATCACGGCCATGTTTCTGAGAGGAACCTCTGAGCTAGCATACCAGCTTCCCTACCTCGAGTTATAGTTTATTATCGGTTTCACATGATAGCTTCCACATGCTAGGTTATTTGTTAGTTATCTGTTTCCTAACATGAAAAGCATATCATATATGTTTAAGTTTTGTATTTTCCATATACATTGCTTTTATGTTATTCATGTTTCATTAAACTCGACATTTCGTGGCTGGGAGAACTCGGAGTTACTCCCCACTGACTTTGGCTTCCGTGTTTATATTTAATGCGGTCGAACAGGTGGTGTTGCATATTTTGGGTACATGGACGAGCTAGCGAGTGAAGTATTACCTTGGACCTATATTCGGTTCATAGTCTGTATATTATTATACACTAGTTTATTTCCGTATTTATACGGGAGATATGTCTCCCGTCTTGTATATTTCTTTTGTAGAATTTTATTTCCGTATTGTAACGAACCTTTTTATTATGTAATGACACCTTTGTATTGTATTCGTATCTTTTATGTATTTAAAATATTTTTTTCTTTCCGCAAATTTGAGGGTGTCACATTCCTAGTCTCCACCTACAATTAGGTAATAAAAGATGAATATCATTCACCTTGAGAAAGACGGATAATTTAAAAAGCGAGAAAGACGGTAATTTTATTACCAATACGGATAGAGGAAGATAAGAGGGGAAGAATGAGACGAACTTACGCGAATTTCGACAAGAAACGAGTGAGCTATGATGATTCAAAGAATGGAAAGATTATGGAGGCAAGGGTTTTGGTTTGCTTAAGGAAGAAGTAAGTGTTGTGTTGAATGAATGAAAAATAGGTTAAGGAGGGAGTATGAGATATGTAAGTGGAAAAGTCAAGAAAAAGTCAAAGACGGCTCAAGACGGGTTTTTCTTGAAATCTCGCAAAAATTCCAAATACGAACTCGGAAATTCTAAATTCGACTCCGAAAATTAAATTCTAAATTAAAACTAAAATTTGCTGAAAAGTATCCGTAAAATTTTTCTACTAGAAAAATATGATACATTTGCGGGTGTTACACCATGGACCCGGGCCCGACCCACACCCTCTAGGGTCTAAAATTATCAGACCCATACCCATACCCAACAGGTCTGGGTCCAGGTCAGGTCTACCCGCGGGTCTAAAGTAAATAATGAATGTTTTTAATCTGAAAGATGCCCACATTACAGTACACTCCCAGGGGGTTTTAGAATTCCATATTTGCTTTAAAAAATCAAAGACAAACACCGTACACTTCCCTAATTGATTTCAAAGTCCACACACATACTTAACTATGGCATTAATCCTTTCCATTAATTAAAATCTCAACATTACACCTTGACAATAATCTTAATCAACACCGCTGACACCATATATAGCTTCTTCAATGGCTTCACTATCACTAACCTAGCTTAAACTTCATAATAATGAACCATTTAAATTAACCTCATAAAGATAAGATCTTTACCTCTATTTCTTTTATTAATCAACTATTTCTTTCACTCATCATCATCAATTGATTCAATATGAATTATTGAATGAGAAAGAGAGACAAATGAGTTAATAAGGAAAGAGAAACATATCCATAGGAAAAGGGGATTGAGGATATGAGAATGGAAGAAGATGAACAAACAAACACAAAAACGAGAGAAAATATATGAGAGATGATGAGTAATAGATGCAATTTTTGAGGTGAATTAATGGTGGCTGATGAAAGTGAGTTTAGAGTTGATTTTAGGGTTATAGGGTAGAAGGAAAGAATTGGAATGAAAGAAAATAATGAACAACTTGGTTTTATTAGATTAAAAGCTTTTTTTTTTAATTATTTTGATTACACGGGTCTACGGGTCGGGTTCGGGTCCATAAATTAGACCCGTACCCGGACCCGATATTTTTATCTAAGATCCATACCCGACCCATACCCGTTCGGGTCTCAAAAATTCAGACCCATACCCGCCCCATTAGGGTCTGACCCGAAGGGTCCGGGTCGGGTCCCCGACCCACTGCCATCCCTACTTGTCTGGTTGAAGGCTACAAAGTGGGATTATTTACTGAAGGTGTACAATAGACATGCTAAAGCAACGGGATTTGGTACTTGAAAAGGCACTCGTCGTACTGATTCAACAAATATTGAGTATGAGAGATATTTTGTTTGTTTGTGTCAGGGGGAGCATGCTAATGGTCGATCATCGAATTCCGACGGTTGTCCAATTTCATCAGGAACCCAGACAAAGAGAGTGAATATCAGTAGATGTCATTGCAAGGCCCCCATAAGAACACAAGTTAACGAAGATGGTCTTTGGGAAATTTTAAACCATAACCTTGATCATAACCATACTTTAACGCCCCCTCAATGGCAACATAATCACAGGTCGGAGCGAAAAATAACGACCGAAGAGGGTGAGGTAATTGAAATGATGACTGAAACTTTGGTTCGTCCATCTATTCAATATCGTGTTCTAGCTGCTACTTCAGGAGGTGAAGAGTTAGTTGGACACACCAAGAGAGACCATATCAACTACGTCAATAGGGTCAAGATGCGTGCTATCGAAGGCGGTGATGCATCAACTTTGGTTAATTTGTTGGCCAAATGTCAATCGGAAGACCCAGATTTCTTTTATCGTGTGAAATTTGGAGAGAAAGGATGATTGTGCCACGTATTTTGGCGTGACTCGATGATGAAGGAGGATTACTTATTGTACCATGATGTGCTTATATTCGACACCACTTACTGTACAAATAGATATAACCTGATATGTGGTCCGCTGATTGGGATTAATAATCATTGGTCTAATATAATGTTCAGTTTTGCCTTCTTATCTAATGAAAGAGATGAGTCATTCGAGTGGTTGTTTAATGCCTTCAATGAATCTATGGGGGATGGTGTCTTTCCTGTATCTATATTTACCGATCAAGACCTTGCGATGAAAAATGCAATCAAGGAGGTAAATAATACGTAAATTACATGTTGCAGCCGGTCACCAGTTTATGATTATAGGGTCACTTTTTCTTGTTAAATATGGTTACAACTTAACTAATGGTTACTATATGTACTATACATGAACTAATGGTCACTATATGTACTTACGTAGTCACATATTTGTAAAATTATCTTATTCAGTTCAGGTCTTCTAAAAATTAACTAATGGTTACCTTTTTATACTTTTCTGGTCACTTTTTATGTTTTAATACATACTTATTTTGTTACTTAAATATGTAAAATATGGTTACTATATGTTCTGACGTAGTCACATATTCTAAGTTTAGTGGTTACATATATGATTAAGCTCTAAATGAATATGTTTTTCCAACTTAAATTGCTAGTTTTCTCCATAAATGTTATCACTTAAATTGCTAGTTTTATACGTATTCTAGTTCAGGTCTACTTAACATGAACTAATGGTTACTATATGTACTTATGTAATCACATATTTGTAAAATTATCTATTTCAGTTCATGTCTACTAAACATTAACTAATGGTTACCTGTTTATCCCTTTCTGGTAACTTTTTATGTTTTTAATACATACTTATTTTGAAACTGTAACTTGTAAAATACGATTACTATATGTTCTGACGTAGTCACATATTCTAAGTTAAGTGGTTACATTTATAATTAAGCTCTAAATGAATGTGTTTTTCCATCTTTAAACTATTATATGGATACTTTCTAATTCAATGTTATCACTGAAATGGATAGGTTTATCCATATTCGAGGCACATGTTATGTCAATGGCATATCCAGCACAATGCAGTTTCACACTATGGCTCACTGAAGCATGATCGATCATTGCAAAGTGTATTCAATAAATGCCTTAATGGATGTTACAGTGAGGAAGAATTTGAAGATACATGGAGAAGAATGATATCTGACTACAGACTAGAAAATAATGTTTGGTTTAAACGTCTATATGGTTTGAGGGAAAAATGGTGCACCGCATTAAATAAGGATTATTTTTCAGCAGGTATATTATCGTCGCAACGAAGCGAAAGCACCAATCATTCATTGAGGTTCCAAGCAACTAAGACTACTTCACTTACTGAGTTCTTCTACATATTGGACGCAACAGTTAAAAGACGGAGGTCGGAAGAGGAACGAAAGGAATTTAATTCAATCCGCTTGAGGCCCTCATCTGTGTATCCTATGGTTGACTTATTGGATCGTGCTGCCCAGGTTTACACATTGGCTTTGTTCAAGGTATTTGAGAAGGAGTTCATAATTGAAATCGGTACAAGGGCCATAAAATGTACGAATGAAGGCCATATTAGGTCATACCTTGTATATCCATCGGGAAGTGACGAAAATCCACACCATGTCACCTTTGATTCTTCTAACTTACTTCTAGATTGCACTTGTCGTAAATTTCAAGAGAGCGGAATTTTATGCTTTCACTCTATCCGCATCTTACACACCCGTTCTGTTTCCGAAATACCCGACCGATACATTTCAAAGCGGTGGACCAAGTTTGCCAACAAGGAAGTGTGGGATAGACTTATTCCTAATGATAGGCGGAGAAGCGACATTAATGAGGCAGTAAATTGGCGGCGTCAGTCTCTTACAAACTTCAACAATCTGATAACAAAATGTCAAAGTGTACCCGAAGCGAGGTCGTTATTGGACCACGCTTATGCAATAGCTCTCAAAGAGGTCCAAACCTTTTTTGACTGTAGAACAGCGTCACAATGTCCAACAAGTAATGCTCCAGACACTGGTCCGACTATTCTTGATCCGGAACGAGCAGTTACGAAGGGGCGTAGACAAAGGAAGAAAAGCGGGATACAAAAACGAAAGTCAAAGCGTTCCGCTAAAGCAAATGAGGTTGAGCTGCCATACACTCCCATTCCTAGGCTGTTATAAGCAAAAAATTGTTTCTCTTATCTTTTGATACGCATGCGGATTTTTTGTTGAACTTCAATTTTCTTAAGGTTTCTTCTCATTATGGATTTTGTACTTACGATTACTTAATTATTGGCCAGTTTTCGTTGTTTTCTTTCATTTTTTTTTGTGGTGTTACTAATGTTAGGGTTATAAAAAATACACTTTCAAAGCTTGTCGTACACTATTGACGTAAACATATATACAAACAAACATCATATAAACAAGTGAGCACTATTGATGCTTTTATGATCACTTACTTCAAATTTATGGTCACACTTTTACAAGTATACTGTAGATAAATAAATTTTCTAATCGTCTACTTTTTACTAGAAAATATAAATACATAATTTATGGCCACAATGTTAATACTTTTCTGAGCACTAACTTAAAATTTATGATCACAATTATGCCCCAAAAGATTATGATACTGTAAACATATTACTATCTACAAATTATCGATATTTGGTCACAAAATGTCTGGGAGTAGGAGAATAATCAAGGCGTAATATTTTCTTCAAAGCAAAAGTTGTTCACTAAATGAGCCTGGAGTAAAATACGACCAAAACAGAATGCGTTAAATACTTAGTCGTTCATAAAATATTTAACTGCAAAATTGTGAACAACTAAGCAACTAAAACTGGAAAAAAGTAGCTGTCTTTAATTCTACTACCAAATCCAAAATAAAATATAATTGTGCCTTCGAACACCTCTAGTTCTATTTCTATTTCTTGGTCCTTCCTCCAGCTTCCTTGTCAACACCCTCTTCAAATCCTTCCTTTGTTGCCAGCCTTGTGCACCTCCTAACATACACGCTCTTATTGGTCGCTCGAGGTGGCCTCGGGTAATGGACACTCTTCTTTTGTAAAGGCTCTTGGCGGTTGGTATCATTAATACCACTTAAGTTGATTCCAAGGACAAACGAGGGTGGCTCAATCAATGTCATTTGAACCATCTCATCAATCCTCTTACCAAGAGCAAGATAACTAGCCAAGAACTCCGGGTCCTTTAATGCTTGTGTGAACTCTCCTTCAACTTCCTCAATACCTTTTCCCTTTTCACCAATCGGTATGACATTTGCCGGTTGGTTTACCAGTTCTTTAGTCCTAATGTCATGTAGCCTTGACACAATCTCAAAATCCCGCTTTGTCCTCATCCAATTCGCCACACGTGGCTACGAAATTGAAAACAACATATTGGTCATACTTAATATGAAAAATATTAGGTACACAAGCAAAAATATGATATAATATGTGAATAACTACTATATGGCCACTAAACCGATCATACTGGTCACAAACAACTGAAACAATAATTACTTTTAAAGAAAGGATACTAGGCTACATATACCATATATATGGTGACATTCTGACCAAACTAAGTTACAAATTGAGTAATCAGTCACTCCAACAAATTAAATGGTAGTGATCGGTTATGTCGCCGTCCCGATAGAAAAATAATTACCTGCACTTAGGCTAACAACATAAGGAATGTAATTAGGGAAGTAGGGTGTCGATCCTCAGGGAGTACGTGTTAACTATGAATTGCTATGGATTGATTTTTGTTTAAGTTCGAGTCACTTGAGGTGGTTGTATAAGCTATTAACATAAAATAGAATGACAAGTATGTAAATAACGATATGTAAATGACACATATGTAAATTGCAGAATGTAAAACTCAAAACAGAAGACTCACCCGATCGGATTGTCACGTACCCGATCGGGGAAGTTCTCTGATCCGAATAACAACAATTAAATTCTAACTAAATACGATATTTAAATGACAATATTGAAGGGCTATCTTACTAGACTAATAAACTAACTAATAACAATAATGTAAACTATCTAAGAACGGAAATAGAAAGACGATAAAGTAAATTATCTAGATAACAATAAAGTAAATTATCTAAAACGGTAAAGTAAACTAACTAATCAAATTGAAATAGTGAAAGAGAAATACATGTAAAACTAATTAAAAGTCTCATAGATACCAATATTAGAATTACTATGATTGTCTAGGCCTTGTAGCGGTATATTCCTTTCGGATTCGTACCGACCTTTTAGTGGGTCCAAACGTCCTTTCAGCATGGTTAAGTCACTAAACCCCTATTGGCAGTCCTAATTCCCATCTCAACTCTCGTTATAAAGATAGAAATTGACTAATACAAACAATTGTTTATGGCCACTAAACATAGTTATAGAATTTGACACAACCAAAGGAAGAAACAACTAGATGGTTCAAATGGTATCTACTCTTCTTTTAATTCATTTAACTCGTAAATCATTTCAAATATTACAACTCTATTTATTTTATTTACACAATGATAATTTTACAATATTAGAATTAATCTAATTTATATGATCATGTGATTAAGTAAATTAACAAGAAAAAGATGTATGAAATTAAACTATGAAATATAAATACTAAAGTGATTATGGTGATTATGTTAATAATGATTCTAGTGATAATTTTTAGGATTATATGATTAGGTAAAATATAATGTGACATGTTAACTAATATTTTGGTTTTAACTAGATTAACTTTAGATTGATTTTCTAACAACAACAATATTATGAGAATGATACTAGTGAGATTATAACTCATGATGGTTAAAATTGCATAAGTAAATCAAGGATAGAGAATTACCGTAATTGGAATGCGATTATGTAAGAAATAAAGTAAAGAACAATTATCCAACCCAATAACAAAAACTTATAAAAATAGTAGAGACACACTAAGAAATAAAATATATTCTAAACTTGTGAGAAAGAAATAAACTACTAGATTATTATGCTCTAAATTGTTTATGAAAGTATGTAAGTTGATGGTAAAGTTGATGATAAGTTGTGTGATGATCATTGGCTTTTATAAGGCTGCATGGCTGCTGATCCCTCGTCCAAATTTATACCCTAGTCAAAGCATTAATGTACTCATTTAAGCTTGGTTGAAGAAGAGCCAAGTAACGTCCACTTGCAGAAATACCCGATCGGGTAAATGGCAATCCGATCGGGTAAGTGTGCAAGATGGATTCTTTCGTCTTTTCGTCTTAGGCACGGAATCCTATGCCTTGGTCTTGGTCAATGCAATACGGAATTGGGCTTGGGCTGATCTTCTTTTGGCTTGGGTTGATATTTCCTTTTGAGATTCAAAGCCAAAGTCCAAAATAAATCTAATTGAGGAAGGATGTAGCGGAATCGTAATCAAATCAAGAACTGGCTATCATCAATTCCTTGAAAACTCGTATCCTAGTGCCCTTGCTCCATAAAGTAGGAAAATATAGCAAAACCGCTTCATTTCCTATAAAACGAGTCAAAACACGCAAAACAACTAGAATAGCAATATTAGCTCGTTAATCACTTAACAAAGTGCATAAATCGTATGGAAACCGAGCTAAAACGGGGGATAAATTAGTACAAAATATCACTTATCAAACTCCCCCAAGCTAAACCCTTGCTTGTCCTCAAGGAAACATAACAATCATAACTAGGACAAGGGTAGCTAACAATGATCAATCTATCATACAAATCTCAAAAAGTAAGCTCTTAATAAGTAGATGAATCATAAGCCCGCAGCAACAAGGGCGAAGGGAAATGCGAATCATGGTTGAGATTTACATAACGGCGCAGCATAGAAAATATTCTTTGGACCTTTTCAGCTCTTGCATGATCTTTTTGACAATGGACTCTTACGGTGCACTCTTCACTCAAATTTTTGTAAAAAATAGGAAATATTGGTTTAAATTTGAAGTGACACTCACCTATCTACAACTTATAAGAATGTGCCCGCAGTCTAGTATGGTAGATAATCCAAAACCATTAAGTAAAACTAATCATGATCGAAATGTAATATAGGAAGCATTAGAAAAGTAAAGAAGAGGCTTGAGAAATTTGGGTAAGAAAGTGGACGAATGATTTTGGTCATGTGGAGCTTAAAGTCAAGCTAGTAATAACCAAATGCGTAGTGGATACTCAATCCAAATCATACCAATTCCCATCAACAATAGTCAAACCCAAAAGCAGCATATTGGCTTATTAAACATGAAAAACCAAGTTACGACTTCCCATAATTTTTCTTTCTTTTCTTTTTCATGGAAGCGTTTTTCCTCTTTTTCTTTTCTTTTTTTTCTTTTGAACTTTTCAATTTCATTTTTTTCATTTTTCATCATTTTTCAAAGCTCTTTTTTTTTTCTTTTTCTCTTTCACATCAAAACCCGGGAATCAGCAATCCCGAGACAAGTTCACACCAAATGGTGGCATTATCAGAACATCGCAAAAGCACAGAACACCCCTACACATATAGTTGGTTACTAGCTCAACAAGGGTAGGCAATATTATAATGTAGCTAGAAAGAAGGGTGTTTTTGCGAAATGTGAACAAGAGATTGAATGGCTTCAAAATGTAGATCATGACAGTAATACTTATAGAAAATAGAATAAAAACCATACTTATGCGTTTTGATGTAACACAAACTATAAGGAGAAACTACTCACTCCTAAACTGGGATCGGGTTCAGATGTACCAACCACTGGAGGCTCTACCTTACAATATGAGTAGCTTGCCAAAGTCAAGATCAAGCTTAATTAAGTCCAAATGCAATTTCCTACCTACTGTGTACAAGACATCCCCACGAATGCACAATTCCTCATAATAAAATGAAACATCATCTTATAAAAACTCCTAAAATGAGAAATGTAAGATGGAAATGATCTTTTTTTTTTTTTTTTTGTTTTTTTTTTCTCCGATTTTTTTGTTTTTTTTTCCCAATAAAACTAAAAATGAACTAAGAAAATTAAAAGAAAATAGAATAATAAAAAATAAATAAAAATCTAAATGCAATCCTAAATGCAAATCCTAAATGCAAATCCTCCCCCAAGCTAAAACTTCACATTGTCCTCAATGTGCATGCAATTATAACAGAAACAAACCGAGAAACGACTGGTAGCACATGGAACAGAAAAACAATATGAAATTCTAATGGGAAAATGATCTAAAATAAAACGAAAAATGCAAAAGAAAGAAAGGAAAGAAAGAAAATTCTTACAAAATGTCTAGCCTCCCCCAAACTAGTATGAACAAGGGGAGCTCATCATCTCATCACAAAGGCCACCAGCTACGGCCTCTCCTCTCAGAAGGAGGTGGCTCGGATGCGGATCCAGAAGCATATGTATAGTAGGTATCATCTGCAGAATAATAACTACCACGAGAAGTAATGATCCCGGTTGGGTCGCTGGCTCCTAAGGATTGGTACTCGTCTACTTGGTGATCTCCAAAATTACCTTTATACCCTCCAAAACTCTCAACGCCATAGTCGGTTCCACAGTAATCCGGTCCGGTCGGCTGCACACCTGCATCATAAGTAGTACCATACCCCCCTTCGGGCCAAGTATAAAAAGACGGGTGGGGGCCCTCAGGTCTAATCACACCTTGCCTAGCAAAGTGGTCATAGATGGGGTGCAAAGCAAGCTGCTGGTCGGACTGAATTCTATTAACGGATAAGGTTAGGGCTACAAACATGGCGGTCACATCGCCCGCAGCATGGGTCGAGTGAGAGGATGATCCTACCTCAGGGCGGTGGGATCTAAGTTGAACAGGGGGGTCAATGTGGGTAATATCCCCAACAGGAAGGTAGTAAGTAGGTCGGGGTAAGATAGCCTCACCCTCTTGAAGTTGAGGACGCTGCCGAATAAATGGAATTTGCTCTACCTCGGCGGTCAACTTGACCGAATCACGGCCAGCTATCTTCCAAATCATATGGGGGTGAGAGACTCGAAACCAGTTGAGCTGAACAAAATAAGCATAATCCAACCCATTTCCCATCTCGGTGGGAGGTGTAGTCAATGCCTGGAGGTCGGTGGTGGCTTGGTTAAAGCCACAAACTCGCATAGCAAGGTGAGTGATAAGACCTCCATAGACAATGGCAGTGTTCTTAGGATTAATAGCTTTGGTCAACTGAACAGCAAAATGATAAGGAATACTAACAGACCATGGTTCATCACCATTCTTATTCAAAAATCCTCCTAACATTTCTAACTCCACTCGTCTCACCAAATGAGGCTCAGCACGACCCAAAAAGGTCCATCCCATGAATCTTTGCCAGATTCTAATGGCGGGATGATGTATATGTTGGTGTGGGACATGGTCCCAACGAGAGACAGGGTAAGTCGAAATAGCACTCCAAAGCAGGCTAATATCAAAGCCTTCTGTAGGTGAGGTAACAGTGTTTTCAGTGATGAAACCAAAATATCTAGCAAAGTTCTCTAAGTTCATATTATAATCATCATTAAACAAGCGAAACTGAACTTGAGGCATGGTATTTCTATTTCTAGACCTATGTAACTCAAAAGAGCTTAAGAATTCAAGGGTTCATTGAGGGTAGGTCTCATAGCTAAAGTTCATGCTAGCATTCATACCTAGACCCCTAAATAACACTTTAACATGCTCATAAAGTTTCATATGCCTTAAAGAAGAAACATTGAGGAACTTGGTAGCCCTCATACATTTGCTTTTAAGTATACACCAATTTTACCATTGCTTGTGTGAACTAAATTCTACATCCGGAAAGTTAGGATCATGCATAGCATTTCCTTGATTTTCGGGTTGATCGTTTGCTTCAAGCATTTCTATATCTTCTTCTTGTGCTCTACTACTCTCTCCTTGAGTGGAGGTTCTTGCCCTATTTGATTTCCTTAATGTAGGTGCCATTTTCTACAAATAACTAGTATTAAAACACTTCATTCATAAACATAATTGGATAGCATAAGTGTTATAATACCAAGCTTTGAGCACAAGTTCAAGCATAGTGATCTTAGGGAAACATTGTCATGCCATCTTTTGAGCACAAATGGATGTCCTTAAGCATAACAATATGTCACTATGATGAGCAACATACACTTAAATCATGAGTTTGGCTACTACCTAAGGGTACTAATGCTAAATTAACATGACAAGATCATAAGTTCATAGTATAAAGCATGAATTCAAGCGTCATACTATCACTTAAGCAAAAATTCTTAGCATATAGCAAAGATGAGTATCCTAAGGAGCATATGAGCATTCAAATCATAGTAATCATCCTAATTAATCACTAAAATTCACTCTATAGCATGTAAGAATCATTAGAAATCCAATTTAAACAAGTTTTGCAATCAAAATCAAGAACCCCCAAATTTGAGTTAGGGTTTGTTCATGTTGGATTTCTGAAAATATAGAGAGATTGAAGTAACTAAAGTAGAAATAACTTACTTTATGATGCTTAGAAGTTGCCCTTGATGAACTATAGGAACAAATTTTGTAAGAAAATACCAAGAATTGAGGGTTTTGAGAGAATTTTGAGCTTTGAAATTGAAGAACACGGGTATAAGGCAGCAAGCAAAGGGTAGCAAGTGGGTTTTATAGAAGAAATTAGAGCAAAACACAACGCAGCCAATTTACCCGATCGGGTATATAACAATCCGATCGGGGAAAGTTGTTGGTCCGGTTTTTGTTTCTATTTTCTTTGCCACTTGCTCTTACCTTTTGGCTATGTCCTTGCACATACTTACTAACCTTAGTGATCTTGGCAACTTGGGCCAAGGGTAGCTCCTTCTTGTCTCAATAAGTCCTTCGATTCTAAGTACGAAAAACGATATACTAGACATGCACAATAACAAGTAAAACGAAAGATTGTTCCTAACTATTACAACACAAAATCCAAAAATAGAGTCCAAATAAAATAGTCCAAATTAAAATCATTGTCTAATAAGTAAAAGAAAGAATGCATAAAGAAAAAGAAAAGAAAAGACGGGTTGCCTCCCGACAAGCGCGTTTTTAAGTCATGCTAGACTATGTTTTGCTATCCCTCCTTAAGCCTTATGAAGGGACTTAAGCTCCTTGTAGCTTGATTTGGCCTTGAATTTTCTCATTTACCTTTTGCCAACACCTATGGCAACTTAATGCGAATACACCACAAAGTTCAAAATGTGTTGTTAATGGGGTAAATAGGTTGAAAACTTTTGGGCGATATATGGTGCGTTTTAGGGTGGTTTCGTTTGATTGAACGGGACAGGCTAAGGAAATTGTAGTGTCAACATCATTTGAAGTTTCCACTTGACTCTTCTTTCGCTCTCCCCCATTGGTTTGTGAACCTTCCCCACTTTCATTTTGTGTTTTAATTGATAGGTTTGACAAATTGGTTCTAAACCTACGGTGAAAAGCGATGACAATCTCTTCCCACTCCATAGGTCTTGTGGCTTCCTTTAAACGACGGGTGAACCACCATTTAGCTTTTCCCTTTAGTGATAAAGGAAAAAAGGTTTCTCTAATTTTGTTTTGGGTGATTCCCTCCCTCACAAAGGTTTGACACAATTCGCAAAAGGTTTGAAGGTGGTGTGACGGGTTTTCGTTTGGTTTTCCACTAAATGGGTTACTCTCGATGAGAGCAATCAAAGTCAAATGGACCCTTAGGATCCCACTAGCGAGCTCAAAAACCCGGTACCTTGGGTATTCCCTTGTTAGTACCATTTTTGTTAACCTACAAGAAAAACACAAAAGAGAAAGTTAGTAACGATTTAGGTACGATTGCACCTAAAAATGGTAGAAATGATAAACAAAAACCAACAATACATAAATAAACAAAACCGTGCTCCCCGGCAACGGCGCCAAAATTTGATCGGTTATGTCGCGGTCCCGATAGAAAAATAATTACCCGCACTTAGGCTAACAACATAAGGAATGTAATTAGGGAAGTAGGGTGTCGATCCTCAGGGAGTACGTGTTAACTATGAATTGCTATGGATTGATTTTCGTTTAAGTTCGAGTCACTTGAGGTGGTTGTATAAGCTATTAACATAAAATAGAATGACAAGTATGTAAATAACGATATGTAAATGACACATATGTAAATTGCAGAATGTAAAACTCAAAACAGAAGACTCACCCGATCGGATTGTCACGTACCCGATCGAGGAAGTTCTCTGATCCGAATAGCAACAATTAAATTCTAACTAACACTACTACAAATACAGGCAATAACAACGCCCCATCAACAACGCATACTCACGAAAATAAAGAAAATCCGTTGTGGAATGGATAATTATTTTTCCGCGGAATTTTATTAAACCTAATAACAACGGTGTTAGTTTTTCGAACGTTGTTATTAGTTTTAACAACGGCGTGAACTAAAATAACCGTTGTAAATAAATTTACTAATAACAACAGTTTATTCTATATCCGTTGTTATTAATTTAGCGCGAAATAATGAAAAGTAATAACAACGGGTATGAAAAACCCGTTGTTATAATGTGTTATTAATTTGGCGCATTATTTGGCTTAAATTAATAACAACGGATATGATTTTGTTGTACGTTGTTGTTAGTTGTAACAACGGATTTAACTTTGTTAACCGTTGTAAATAGGTAACCTAATAACAACGGTGAATATGAATAATAACCGTTGTCAATACTTTTAATAAAGATGAAAAAACACAGAACACTAATAATACTGTACTGCAACACAAAAACACAAACACAAAGCGATTATACTGCATCACAAAACCACAAACACTAATAATTTATTGATTTCCTGATCGTCTCTTTGTCATCATCTCCGTCTGCTATTTCTTATTAATCAGGTATTCTAATAATTTTTCTTTATTGATTTCCTGAATTTCGTTTATTTGTGAATTAGTTGCCTTATACATTGCATTTTCTGAATTAGTTGGCTTATTATTGAATTAGTTTTAATTAGTTGGATTTTCTGAATTACTTGGCTTACTATATATACTACGAATGTAGATAAATGACTCGAACTTGGATGAATGCTGCGAATATGAGTGACCCAAACTATAAGGATGGTTTAGCTGAATTTTATGAAGTCGTTGCGAACAATTTGAATGGTTCTTCTAGTATTCCATGCCCTTGTGAAAGATGTGGTAATATTAGGTATATGGCTATTCCGGACGTTAAAATTCACCTAGAAAAGTATAGTTTTAGTCGATCCTATACCCGTTGGATTTTTCATGGGGAATCATTAGAGGAAGATAATAATTTTGAAGAAGATGATCTTGAGGTATACGAAAGGATAACTGATGATCCCGAGTTTGCCGAGTATGTTGAGTTGGAAGCAGACGAGTTGAATGTTGGGTCTACAGATAATGAAGAAAAAGATGATGAATCAAATGCTTTTGAAGATGAAAACATTAATTTGGATGACCTTGACAACATGTATAAGAAGTTGTGTGAGTCTGAAGCGCCTCTATACCCTGGTTGTAAGTACACAAAGATGTCGGCTGTGGTGAAGTTGTATAATATCAAGGGGGCAAATGGGGTTAGTGACACATGTTTCACTAGTTTATTAGCCTTGATAAACGACATGCTTCCAGATGGTAATGTTCTTCCCGTTAAGACATATGAGGCTAAAAAACTAATTAGAGGGGTGGGTATGAAATATGAGAAAATACATGCATGTCCAAATGATTGCGTATTGTATCGAAAATTATATCAAAACTTAACCAATTGTCCGGTTTGTTTTGAGTGGCGTTATAAGGATAAGGAAGGGATCCCGGCTAAGGTGTTATGGTATTTTCCAGTGATACCAAGATTCATAAGGATGTTTGCGAATAGCAATGATTCAAAAATGTTAACTTGGCATGAAACTGGAAGAATAAATGATGGGAAGCTAAGACACCCGGCAGATGGTATGCAATGGAAATCGTTCGACGCTAAGTATCCCGATTTCGGCATTGAACCTAGAAACTTACGTCTAGCGCTGTCCACTGATGGAATGAACCCACATGGAAACATGAGTACCCAACATAGTACTTGGCCAGTAGTGTTGGCAATATACAACTTACCTCCATATGTGTGCATGAAAAGAAAGTACTTGATGTTGTCGTTGTTAATTTCCGGCCCTAAACAACCTGGAAATAATATAGATGTCTATTTGGAACCTCTTTTAGATGATTTGCGAATTTTGTGGGATAGTGGGATAGAAGTATTTGATGCATATAGGAATGAAACTTTCAATTTGAGAGCGATGTTATTGTGTACAATAACCGACTATCCGGCTTATGGCGACCTTTCTGGGCATACGGTGCATGGGAAAGAGGCATGTCCATTGTGTGGGGAGGATATCGAGTCTGAATACTTGAAGTGTTCTCATAAGTATGTGTATTTGGGAAATAGGAGGGGCTTGGATCCTGACCATTGTTATCGCAAGCAGCAGAAAGCATTTAATGGACGTCAAGAACATCGTCAACCTCCTAGAATTTTGAGTGGGCATGAAGTTTATCAGAAAGTAAAGCATATAGAGATAAAATATGGGAAGAAGAACGGCTCTAAATTGTCTACTCGTGGGTATAAGAAAAGATCCATATTTTTTGATAAACTTCCATATTGGCCTGACCTGGAGGTCAGGCATTGCCTCGATTTCATGCACATTGAGAAAAATGTCTGTGATAATATTATCAATACCCTCCTGAATGTTCCCGGTAAAACAAAGGATAACGCCGCAGCTAGGGAAGATATGCAAATGATGGGTATTAGGCTAGAGTTGGCACCACAGAAGAGAGGTAATGGTACATTTTTACCGCCAGCAGCTTATACCCTTTCACGGAATGAGAAAAAAGAGTTTTGTGCATGCTTGAATGGAATTAAAGTGCCACATGGTTATTCGTCCAACATCAAAAGCCTTGTGTCGATGCAAGATCTAAAACTCACCGGGTTAAAGTCACATGATTGCCACACTTTGATGCAACAATTACTATCCGTGGCTATTCGCTCCATTTTACCTGAAAAGGTACGATATGCTATTACCAGATTCTGTCTCTTCTTCCAGTCCATATGCGATAAAGTCATCGATCCCGATGATGCGGATTCATTGCAGGACCTCGTTGTCACCTCTCTTTGTCATTTTGAAATGTATTTTCCACCCTCTTTCTTCACTATCATGATTCACCTGACCACTCACTTGGTTAGGGAGATTTTGTACCTTGGGCCCGTGTACTTGAGATACCAGTATCCTTTCGAAAGATTGATGAAAGTCTACAAGGACTATACATCTAATCGGTATCGTCCAGAAGGTTGTATTGCTGAACGTGCTATATTAGACGAAGCTCTTGCATATTGTTACGCTCATCTCTCCCCTGAGGAGTTAATTGGCGTTCCAAAGAATCGTCATAGTGACTGGATGACCGGAAAAGGTATTAGGGGCCGGGTTGAAAAAATTGTGGCACGTGACATGTTACATTTAGCACATACGTATGTGCTAAACAACGAAGATGAGGTGCAACCTTATATTCAACAACACAAAGATGAGCTCAAATACGATCACCCAAACAAGAGCGAGATGTGGATTGCAAACGAGCATAAGAAGACATTTGGAGAGTGGTTTAGGAATGTTGTCTTGGAGTATAAGAATTTGTATGGTGATGACATCTCTCCTAGGTTACTACGTCTTGGGTTAGGTCCAAATGCCAGGGCCACTTTTTTCAGCGGTTTTGCTATTAATGGTTATACTTTTTACACCCGCGAGCAAGATGAGTTGAGCACAATGCAAAATAGTGGTGTGAGTTCTGAATTTGAGGCAATGCACTTTGCTACTTCAAAAGATAAAAACCCTATTTGGGGAAAATGCCTTTATTATGGTGTTATTCAAGAAATATTGGTATTAGATTACATTGATTTCACAATACCTCTGTTTCGATGTAACTGGGTTGATAACAACAACAATTGTGTTCGAAAGGATAAAATGGGATTTACGTTGGTCAATTTGGATAAGGTTGGCAATAATAAGGATGATCCTTTCATAATGGCATCCCAAGCTAAACAAGTGTTCTATGTCACCGATCCTATGGATAAGAAGTGGTCTGTTGTACTATCTATAAGGAGTAGACGGGGTGCACCCGATAATGGTGGGGATAATGATCAGGATGTCGTGTTTGAGGGAATGGATCACTCTTCCACTGTATCTTATTTCGACAATGTTGACACTGATCATGATAACATTGAAAGCATCTATATGCGTGATGATCATGGTGAAGGTATTTGGGTTAACGAAGAAACTATGTCGGGCAAGAAACGTCCCCGATCCTGAGGTGGTATTGTCTTTAGTTTTTGTTAGCTTTGGTCATTGTTGAAGATTCCCAAATTATTTAGCTTTTGGTCATTCATTATACAGTCTCCATGTTTTGGTTTCTGCTGATATTGCAGTGTATAGTGCTTATGATATTGCTGTCTTTGTTGGTTTCTGCTGATTATTATTGCAGTGTATAGTACTTATGATATTGCTGTCTCTTATAATTATAATTAAAAAAAAAATAAAGGTAAGCAACAACAACGGTTGTTGTAAATATACCCGTTGTGGTTAGTAATAACAACGGTTATTAATCACAAACCGTTGTCATAGTGTTTACTAATTACAACGGGTATGATACTATAACCGTAGTCATTACTCTATCACAACGGTTTGTTTATGATAACCGTTGTCAATATTTGTAGATAGGAAACACACACTAATAATACGACTGTACTGCAACACAAAAACTCTATCACAAAGATCTATTAAAGGAAATGATCATTTTTCTGTCATCATCTCCCTTATTATTTTTTAATTTGTGAATTTGTGAACTATTTCTTGAATTTGTGAATGTCATTTCCTGAATGTCGTTTATGTTTTTCACCAATTCAATGTCGTTTATTATTAGCAAATTTGTTAATGTCATTTCCTGAATGTCATTCAATTCTAATTTTGCTTTATCGATTGAATAGCTTTGAATTGAATTAGTTTAATTACTTCTAAACTTAAGTCAAAAAACAAATTAACTTATCAACATTAATATTATTAAATAATAAGTTCAAACGGCGCCACACACAAATGGCGCCAAAACAACAACAACCAAACAACCAAACAACTACAACCAAACAACAACAACAAATTAAATTGAGTCCGGGTAAATCTCCCGGATAGCTGCCACCGCTAGAGCATATGCATCAATCGGGTCAGCCTCGGCCAGAGCCAACCCTTCCCACTGCTCTACCTGGGTCACTTCAACGAGGTCGACCCCATTTGGCCAACGGTAACGGTCATGTTCGGAAGCCACCCATAGATATGGCCCAGGCTGGTGGTCCGTGCTCTCAATAAAATCTTTTCGCCCATGCCCGGCCTTGTCAAACATTCTTGCCAGTTTGAATGCGGACGCACGATGAGCATCCGACATCCCAAACTCGAAAACGAGTTCCCCTGTAAAGTGCCTGCGATGATAATTTGGCCACATCTTCCTGATTAAATAGCCATTTCGAATAAGCGTATCACGGAGTTTTTTGTAACTTTTACACACAACGTAGCCACCCTCAATATGACAAGGCATTTCTTTCATGATGCAAGCATATGGTTTAGTAAAAGTTCCAGACATTTTGTATGGTTGATGTTAGTATTGAGGCTGGGAAATTTTGTATGGTTTAGCAAATATATTATTGATTAGAGTTGGGAATTTTGTATGTGGTTGATAACCTGCTTGTATTGAGGCTGTATTTATAGAGAGTTATTTACTGGAGTTATTTATTCACATGCATGCATTGGTTCACATGAAGGCATTGATTCACATTCATTTACAAATCCCAAAACGACTATACATTCACATGCATGCAGTACGTTATTGATTGAGTAAATGTGTGAATATGCAGTACGTTACATTTCCTATGTAGTCAATGCATTTACTGCAATATGCAGTAACTCTATCACAACGGTTGTGGTCACGAAAACCGTTGTGGTTAGTAATAACAACGGGTTTTGAATATGCAGTACGTTACATTTCCTATGTAGTCAATGCATTAACTGCAATGTGCAGTAACCCTATCACAACGGTTATGGTCACGAAAACCGTTGTGGTTAGTAATAACAACGGGTTTGTAACCAATACCCGTTGTTATTTCTTAATATTATTATTTTTAATTAAAAGATATTGCAGTCCAAACCCGTGAATAAACAACAGCAGAACCAGCATTGATTAAAGCATCATCAATGGCAGCATAACCCCTCTATAAATATAGCCTCAAAACCCCTCCTTTAAATATTACATAACTACCCTAAAATTAATATCATCAATGGCAGCAGTTAACCTTCCCAACGATGAAACGACCCTTACAAAATTGATTGCAGATGAGGAGGAGGCTCTTGCCGTAGTTCCCGCTGATCATCACCCATTGATTAAAGGATCCATTGAACATCGAAGGGATTATTGGATTAAGAGGCGTGAAGCAGTCCGACTTGTCAACCAAGCGTCGTCATCATCATCGTCCTCTGTCTACCCACGTCGGCCTTATACTCGGAGGTTGGATGCCGCAAGAGATATGTTGAGCTGTACCCGTCCTACCTTATCTCCACATGCAAGACGTGTACTTGCAGGCATTGAATCTGTTATTGCAAAATACGAGGTTAATGATCCGGAAGTCATCAGTATCATCAATATTGTTCCGGATTGTTGGTGGCAGTGTGAGAAAAGCTTTTTACACTTAACCGGAATTGTTCCGGATTATTTAACATCTTTATTTATTTGATGTCGGATGAATGTAATGTACTTTATTATAAAATCTAGGTTATTCCTAATGAAATCAATGAGAAAGAATGTTGTTTAAAGTGTTTGAATTGATGTTCAATATTTTGATGTTTGATCAATAGCGATAATCTACTATATATATATATATATAGAAGTATATAAAAAAGGGTTTAGGGTTTAGGGTTTAGGGTTTAGGGTTTAGGGTTTAGGGTTTAGGGTTAGGGTTATTTTGAGTAACACACGTATACTAATAATGATACTTAATAATTAAAAGTGATCCGACCCGAAAATGATACTTAATAATCATCACGCGGATAATAAATAATGATTTCTATCGAATTAAATAAAATAACCTGATACTAGCGAGCTAATTAATTTTGGGTCGGACAGTTTCAGGTTTGTGATGCAAAAACGGCCCGTTTATTAGCGTACTTGAATTGGATGAACGAAGTCGATCGACCCCAGGCCATATATATATATATGTATATATATATATATATATATATATATATATATATATCATTATTATTTAATTTGGGAAACATTGACGTACGTGTATATATAATACTTAGCTTGCTTACTTGAATTGCATGTATGTGCATTGATGAATCTGTTATTATTGCAAATTGTAGTACGAGCGTCGTTAATTAGAGATCCGGAAGTCATCATCATTTAATTATTATATATATATATATATATATATCATCAATAAGTAGTACATATATATATACGAGGTAATTAATAATGACACGTGCCCCCGACCCTGCCCAAAAGCGATCGACCCGAATTGAAGTGCGTAGCTATTACGTACGCTTGCTCTGATCTAGAAAGTGGATTGCCCGATCCGTAACTGCTGGCCTGGCCACCCGATCGATTAGTTTCAGGTTAACTAGTGATGCATGATAATTATAATAACCAGTTCCTTAATTAAAAAGAAAATGACCCGATTCGAGGTAATTGAACCAAAAACTAAAAATAATTAATAACTAACCCGATCGATAAAGTTATTAATTACAAACCCGCCGAATCTAACCCGATTGGAATTGATTCCCAGGCCAAACCCGATCCGAGCTAATAATTAAACGTAACTTACGCCTATAAAATAAAATTTAGAGCAAAGTAAAATAAATTAAATTAAATTTAGAGCCAAGTTAAATAAATTAATTTAGAGCAAAGTTAATGAGTTTATTTCGTGCCTCAAATTTTAATACCGCGCGCGCGTATCTGAAAAATTAAAAAAAATATACATAATCTATAAAAACGGTGTTTTAGAATTTCACCGTTGTTATTACTTTCAACAACGGGTTATAATAAATAAACCGTTGTCTTAGTGTTATTACTTTCTACAACGGGTGTTATTTAACCGTTGTTATTACTCTATAACAACGGTGATTTGCAGGATAACCGTTGTCAATAGTTTCTCTTAATAAACCCTTTAGTTTCTCTTAATAAAAAATAATTTACAATCCTATAGAGTAAATTTTACACACGTACATTATCAGCATCATCCTCCTCGTTTACAATCATCCTCGTTTACAACACAAATCTTTTTGTTTAGTATCATCATCATCCTCCTCGTACTCGTGATCATCATCCTGTTCTCTTTATCATCACCCTGTTCTCATTTTCTTTATCAGGTAATTTTTGTGTTTCGTCTTTAGGGTTTTAAGATTGAAGTTCATCTTTTTGTTTTCATTTTCTATTTATCGTTCTCTTTATCATCTAGTTTCATTTCTTTCTAAGTTTTTAGAGTTTTAGAATCTCTGCATGACTCTTTATTTGTTCAGTTACTATTTCATTCATTTCAAGGTCTTAGGGTTTTAGAATCGCTGTATGCATGACTCTGTTTCGTTACTATTTCATTTCTTTTGAAGGTCTTAGTGTCTTAGGATTATCATGGGTGAAAAACGGAAAAGAGTAGAAAACAATGATAAGGGGTATAAGCCTGGTGAGAGGGGTGCTTCGAAGTGCTCTGCAGCCCTTGCAGCTATAGCGGCAAAAACGCCGATGGAAATAAAATGGAGTGTGAAAGGTGTTCCTACTGGTCCAAATGCTAGCCATTTAGCCACTGGGATTGGAGTTACAACCAAACAGTTTGTGCCTAGAGATTTAGATGATTTCAGGAATATAAATCCTTCATTGCAGAACTTACTCTTGAAACGTATAAAGGTATGATAATATCTTTAGCTAAACACCATTTTATTTTGCATAAGTTATTATTACATAAGGCAGGAAGCCGTATAAAGGTTCGTGTAAAGGTATGATATTAGACAGCCGCTTATTAGTATATATGATGATGATGCAGGAAGCTTTCGATATTCCAGACTGCCATGATAAGTATCTATTACGTAAGGCAGCGGCAGTCTTAAGGCAGCGGCAGTCTTAAGGCAGTGGAGGTGTGACCTTGCCAAATTACACTTGTATGTGGACAAGGAGACGGGGCAGATGCATAAGAGCCCACCGACAAAGTACCCCCACATCACTCAGCAACAATGGGATAATTATAAGGCGAAACGAGCTACTGAAAAGTTTCAGGTTAAGTATCCATGTCATATGTTTACATTTTTGGAAAACTCTACTTAAGGTTACATTTTTCTAAAAGTTTCAGGTTACATTTTTCTAAAACTCTACTTGTATCTATAATTTTCTAATTGTCTCATCTACTTGCGATTTTATATGATTTGAAGAGCGTTAGCGCCAGAAATCGTGCTAACATCTCACAGAAGCGGGTGGTATATTATGGTTCTCGAGGCGGTTACAGATTGATAGAAGAAAATCTCGTAAGTAGCATCTATATATTAGATTTTTTTAATCATACTTGGACTTGATATACATGTATACATATATTATTTTTGAGTTAACGTGTAGGTGTCAAAAGGTGTGACCGACTTGGATCGGCATGTAACTTATAAAGAAGGGCACACGCCTAAAGGATCCCGAACATGTAACGAATATGATCAGGAAGTCTTGGCCAACATAGTAAGTATTATTTTTATTAAGACGGGTTTTTAATAACTTTATTGTTCAATTCTTGTATGTCTAACTATCTATTTATTTTAGTAACAAAAATTAAATTAAGTTTTTTTAATATATTATAGGAGAATGTTCTGAAGGAGGTTGCGGAAGGGAAATTCACTCCGAGTGGTCGTGACGACGTTCTTGCTAGAGCGATCGGCCGACCCGAGCATCCAGGTCGATTGAGGGGCGTCCCATTACATGTCGGAGTCACGAAATATTATGGGACAACTAGCCCGAAAAAGAAGAAGAAAAATAAGGGGAAGACTGACATGGTACCATTTGTTATTGTCATTTAAAATTCACATGTTATTGTTTTAACAAAATGCTGATTCTACATTTTGGGCGTGCAGGTTCAGTTATTGGCCTCCGTGATACTGAAGATGAATTTTGGAGGCAAGCCTTCCGAAGAAGAATTGAAGATGATGGAGGATGTCATTAAAAAGGGCGAGGTAGTGCAACAGATTTGCCACGAGGCAGACACTACTACCTTGCCAATACATGAGGAGACGGCTGAGAAGATGGTTGAGGTACCTACTGCTGCCGAGGTTTTAATACCTCAAGCCGGTAAGGTAAATATGACTTCTTCTTTTTTTTTTTCTGCATTTGTTCTTTCTAGCAGCCATGCCTTTGATTGGTTTGTTTTATTAGGTAAATGAGTCGGAAAAGGGGACGCAACTTGAGGAGACGGGTGAGGTACCTAATGCTGCTGAGGTTTTGATACCTCAAGCCGATAAGGTAAATATGATTTTTTTTTTCTGCATTTGTTCTTTCTAGCAGCCATGCCTTTGATTGTTTTATTTTATTAGGTAAATGAGTCGGAAAAGGCGACGCAACTTGAGGAGACGGGTGAGGTACCTAATGCTGCTGAGGTTTTGATACCTCAAGCCGATAAGGTAAATACGACTTAACCATTTTGAACCTCTATATTTGTTCTTTCCAGCAGCCATTGCATGCCTTTGATTGGTTAATTAATTTTATAAGGTAAATAACTCTGAAAAGGGGACGCAACTTGAGGAGCCGGCTGAGAAGACGGGTGACAATAAGGAGTTATGTAGAATATAAGAAGTTAGTATATGCTGTCAGTGCTAAATCTGGTCTGGACATGTTCAAGTATAATAGCCTACCCACCAACAATAAATACTTGTAACTAACTTTACATTATATACTCAATATAGATCATTTATGATATCTATTATATTTTGGTATTTAGTAAATAATGTGTATTCTTCAGGCCACAAAACAGCGGAGGCTTGTTCGTCTCGCCGACCCTTCATTAAAAGAGAATGTGATTGTTGCTCAGGGTTTCGTATGCCCAAAGCCCAAGGACTCAGCGGAAACCATCTTGGTTCATGGCGTACCACTCTTGCAGAAGCATGCAAAAGTGGGGATAGTGGGAGTCGTGAAGGGCTATGGAACCCGTAAACTGCCCGTCACAGTCCGCGACGACATAGTAATACTGGCAGATGCGGTTAAATGTTTTGTCCAATGGCCTCAAAGCCACATTTTCTTGGCTCGTGATTGTAAAATTCAACAGAATGTAGACGGGGTTATAAAAATACATCTAATTTAACCCGCCTTTTGTCTTTGTTCATCACCTTCATAAATAGTGAAATTTATATGTTTTATTTTTGTTTTGTAGGTAACAAAAAACATGGATAAGTCTAACTCGATAGACAATAATCTTTCTACTACCTCGTCAATACAACAACTTGATGAGGTATCTAATCAACTCTCTTTATATTTTAAGTTCTACTATCGCCTCATCATTGAAAGAGCAACTTAATTTAGTTAGCCACATGTAGGTTGTGAAAGGTAGCACACCGCATCATTTCCCCAAGCTGAAAGAGGTCATGAGTCTATCCAGTACTAAATATCATGGGAACGTTTACATGGAAAAAGTACGAACGTTGGCGATGCTGGAGCTTTATAAGGAGGCTGAGAGATGCATAGCAAGCGAGCAATTAATAATTATTCCGCTCGAGAATGATATTGTAGGGGTAGAACGCCAAGCAATGCTGGATTGGGAAATGCTAGCCGTTTGGGCTGGCCTTGACGAGATTGATGTCCAACACCTATATGTTTGGATGAAGTAAGTTTCTTAATAAATTAAATCATGCAGTATTCTAATATTCTGACTAAGTAAGATATAGTGTTTTTAATATCGGAATTAAAACCGGCATGTAGGTACTTGAACTCGGCTGTGATCCCCGCCGAGACCAATAATCCACTTCCTCAATACGGATTCATGTGCCCAAATGTTTTATCTATGCATATCGAGATGTTTTCGTATGAAGAACGTGTAAATTATATTGCTTGGGAATTGGCGAAAAACAATAAGCTCATTTTTGCCCCTTATAATGAAGCCGGGTAATATATAATTAATATTACGATTCCAAATACAATTGCATTTTTATATGTTTGGTTATGATGCATGTTGTGCTTGTTAATAATGATGTGTCTCTCGATCTCTAGGAGACATTGGGTGCTAGCAGCGAACAATCCGACCACGAAGAAAGTATTTTGGTTGGACTCTTTGCATGGACAACCATCCGAGACCTTTAAGATGTTGATTATTAAGTAAGTTTATAATACTGATGATGATTTGGCACATATAATATTAAGTTAGTAGTTTATTATTATTAAGTAAGTTTATGTGACTTTCGGCCTCTTTCCTTTTTTAAAGGGCCTTTGAGAAGAAAAGAGCAAACGACGATCAACCGACGGAAGATTCTGATGATGGCCCTACTTTTATTACGATAACAGGGGTACGTACGCGCAAATACAATACCTTAATAATTAAGTGCATTAAACTAATGACGCATATACATCTGTCTTTTTTAATTACGCATTAAACTAATTGGTAATTGTCTTCTCGTCTCTTCGTTTATTATGTAATAATAGGTCCCTAAACAGCCGGATAGCATACAATGTGGATACTACGTTTGTCGTTTCATGTTGGAGATTATTAGGCGAAGATATATCAACATTCCAAAAAGAGTTAGTAGTTTAATGTAGCTATTATTTACTTTTTTTCATTAGAGCTGATATCTTTTCTGCTATATATATATGATCGATGTTGCTAATTATGTATGCCTATACTGTTGTTACCCTACTGATCGATGTCTTTTATTTGTTTTATCCGCAGTATTCAATCAAGACGCCACATGTCCCTGAGTACACGAAGCACAATATAGACGAGGTAAGGGACTTGTTGGGCAAATACGTCCTTGAACAAACAAAGAGTTAAGGGAACTTAGATTATTTTGGAAGCAGATAGGGAACTTTAATTTGTAGAAGTCATTAATTAGAGCAAGTTGTAAGTATGAATTGCTCTAAAAGAGATCATTTTGGTTGTATATATCATTTTGCTGCTGCTGTACATGACTTGCCATGTACATGAATTGCCCTGTACATGAATTGCTCTGATATATATATAGATATATCATTTTGCTGCTTCTGAAATTGGTTTATGATGCGTGCTGCTGCTACTGCTGCTGATTTATGCAGGATTTTCAGTGGTGGCAGGGGAACAAATTACAATTTTTTCAAAAACCATAATAAAAATAATAACAACGGTTTTTTAAAATTCATTAAAAGCGTTGTAACATATTTCCCACCAAAACTTATCATACCTTTAACAACGGTTTATTCTAGAATACCGTTTGTTATTAAAACTTTCCACAACGGCTTATTTATTATACTCCGTTGTAATTAACTATATTCACAACGGGTTTAAAAAAAATAGCGTTGTTATAATATTTCCCACCAAAACTAATCATACCTTTAACAACGGTTTTATTTAATAGAACCGTTCTCGTATCTTTCCCACCATAATTATTCACACGTTTTAACAACAGTTATCTAGTAATAACAACGACTTTGTACCGTTGTTAAAACTATTCACAACGGTATTTTCATTAAATCTGAACCGTTGTTAAAACCTTTAACAACGGAGGCTTTAACAACGTCCGCTTTTTAATATTACAACGGTTTTTAACCGTTGTCATTTCCTG
>JAIUZE010013093.1:0-24248 GCA_022085475.1 Heliosperma pusillum
TTTCCTCCTGGTAGGAACGATAATTAAACGGCTCCTAATCTAAACCTGGCCAGATTCTCGGAATCACATTTTCCGATTCGACATGCGATAAAGCGTTTCGCATCCAAGACTCGGGCTTATAAAATATATGCCGAGTACCCAAAATTCGGTAGCTCAATTCACGAAAGAGGCGGAAAAACAGCTCAAGCCTCATAACATGCGGTACGCTACATGCAAATAACACCACCTCGCAAGTACACAACATTTGACGGCCGGGTCGAACAACGCATAGCGTTCAACTCCCAACAACGTCGTCGTTCAACTACAACAACGCTCGTCGTATGCCACTAACACATGCATTTAAGCAGTAGGATACCTCTCCGTTCCGACATTCCAGCCTTACGACCGGAAAGGTAGCCAAGGGAATGAGAATACAAAGCACAATACAAAATCGTGCTCAAACCGACTCATTTGTAAAAACCGACTCAAAGTGGGAACATATCGAAAACCGGCACAAAACATGTGATACATGCGAAAGAGAAATCATATATCCAAAACATGAATATTATAAGACCTTACGTAAAATTATACGATAAACCGATCATGCGAACTATTATAAATTACGAGTTTTAGAAATTGAAGGAAAAATATACAGCCGTGTTCCAGGCCGGGCAGGAGACCGGCGGCCGGTGGGCCGGCTCAGAACACAGGCAAAATCCCAAAAACAGAGGAAAGGGGTCTGGGCCGGTCGACCGGCACAGCCAATCATACCAAATCAAAGCTTCCTTCACTGATGTGTTCCAGGCCGGTGGGTTGACCGGTGGCCGGTGGGCCGGCCTGGAGCACCTCTTCATGCAAAACCCAGTTTCAGAAATGGGTTTCTGGAGTGTTCTCAGCCGGTGGTCAGACCGGCGGCCGGTCGACCGGCTGGGAACACTTCTTCACCCGAGAGCTTCCAATTCTAAACCAATTCATTTCAAAACTCAATTATACTTCCAATAATCATCAACAATCAACATATATCATCAATAATCATCATATAACATCATTCATTAATCATAGCATGGTATCTAAACTTCCTAATCGTATTCTAATACGATTTCTAGCATATAAACATGTAAAACACGTAAGTAATACCGAGTAACCCTTCACCGTTACCTTTGAGAGTCTCTAATGATCGTCAAGCTCCTCTTCTATAAGAAAATAGTCTTTGTCGGGATCTTGGAGGTCGCCACCTACAATTAGATCGCAAAAAGATGAATAAAGTTCATCTTGAGAAAGACGGAATGCTTAAAAAGCGAGAAAGACGATAATTGTATTATCAATACGGATAGAGGAAGGTACGGGAGGAAGATTAAGATAAACTTACGTAAATTCTATTGAGTAACGAAGAAGTTACGTCAATTCTAAGCTTGAAATCAAAGAGGGAAAATGAGATTTCTTAGAGAGGAAGGAAGTGTGTTTGATTTTGTGTTTAATGAAGAATTAGGTTAAGGAGTATGAGTTGTGTGAGTTATGAAGAAAAAGTCAAAGACGATTTCCAAAGTCCAGAAAAGTCAAACTAGACTTAAGACGGCTTTTTCATGAAATCTTGCAGAAATTCCAAATACGAACTCGGAAATTCTAAATTCGACTCGGAACGTAAAATTATAATTTAAAACTTAAAATTACTGAAAAAGTTTCGTAAAATATTTCTACTAGAAAAATAGGGTACATTTCCGGGTGTTACATTGGATGTGTTACTCAATAGTGACCAAAGGAGTATAATCTCAAACCAACTTTAAAATAAATTAAATCAATATAATGTTTACATCCTTGTCAAAAGAAACGATAATAATTAAAAATCAAAACTATTAAAATATTAAGTCCTACAATACGAAAAGCTTAAATAGTTTATCCAAAATATTGAAAGCTAGCTAGATCGCATCTCTCAACCCGTGTCCCGCGCTACTCTTGCATACCTGCAGCAAGTTATTTAAAAACAAAACAAAACATCAACAAAAGGTTGAGTAAGTACGACCCGAAGCTAGTAAGACACTTTAAAATCTCCTTTAAAATAGTTTTACTTGCTGGTTTTCGTAATCATAATAAACGTAATTTTAGTAATATAAGATAGTTATTAAAGAAGAAAATAAAGTATAAAGATTGTATAAGTTTCATCCGATGTTAGATAGAGCACGATAGTGGAACCAAGTAAGGAGCATAACTTAATTGCTCAGATTAGTAAGGAGCATAACTTAATTGCTCAGAGAAGTAAGGAGCATAACTTAATTGCTCATAGAAGTAAGCCCAACGTCTATTAGTATGCATACCCCCAATGTGTACAACAAAGGGAAGATCAGAGGGAAGGGTTCGATCAACTGCCCTCGAAAGTATAAGTATAAGTAGTAGTATCAAGTTTCACTATCAGATATATCGAATCATCGGGAATAAATATAAAAGCAGTTGTAAAGACAATATAAAAAGTAGTTCACAAAAAGAGTAGTTCAAGGAAGAGTAGAAATATCCAATATCATTGTATAAATAAGAATAGTAGTACTTGAGAAAGAGTAAATAAAATCCATTTAACAATTTAAAAGTACAGCGGAAGCTTTATAAATATTAAGAAATAATTAGAAATAAGTAAAAAAGGAGAAACGCAATCGTACTTACGTCGACTAAGCAAGCAAGTAATTAGTCACGTAAGGGAAAGAAGTTAAAATGGCTCTTCAACAAACTCGAACTCTACATTTAATTATTAAAATAATAATTAATAACTTAACTAACAACATACTTATATTATACGACTTGAATATTTTATCAATGGTTAAGCTACCCGAGTAAGATTATTCTACCCCCCAAATTAAACATGACACAAACAACCACAGAATAGAGCAACACCATTACGACCCGAAACTCGATTTTATTAGAAATTATTACAAGAATTTTATGCTATATGATTAGACTAACAATCTCCAACAATTCCAGACCTAATGATGCTAAAACGAATACAAACGATGATGACGAACTTTCGCCGTCGTCGATCCAAAACAGAGTATGCTACTGCTACAGTCCAGCCACTTTTCTCGCGTCAAAACAGTACAAAACTCTAATTATAAGACACTCTAAACAACTCTTATAACTCAGTAATGCTTCTAGTTAACATACCCAAACCCGACTCGGTTTTATTCATATTCGTGATATTTAATGTTAACTATACAATGATAGGAAACGAGTTAAGAAAACCTACCTCAAAGGCACGAAAAAAAGACGAAGATAAACGGACAATGAAGCTAGAGCGATTGAAGAAAGAACGAGTTTTACGTGTGATTCTTGAGCGTGAGAAGGAGAGAGAGAAAGGCGGTGTGACTGTAAACTTATGTGTTGAAACAAAGACTAAGGTGGAGTTGCTATCGAGTAGTATATATAGAACATATGATGATCGAGTTTGGGTTGGGGACGGAGTCTGGTAGAACGAAGTTGAAGTGTTGGTATTTGTGTAGGCGAAGGATTACAGAGTATTATATAAGTTTTGTTTTCTTTTTCTAATTATTATATTATTCTAGGTACTTACGTATTATTATTATAACGTAAAACACGTACGTAACGTAAACACGTAACCCAAATACGTTTGCTATACAAATAATATTGGGTTTTTCTACATGGTACCCCTGTATTTTTTCGAATTCTACGTGGTACCCCTTAGTTTTTAAAATTATCACTGGTACCCCTTTACTTAGTAAACTACTAAAAATCGACTTTTGAAACGGTTAATTTTTACAAAGAAAATATGTTTATGATTGTCTAAAGGATATTTATGATAACGACATGCAAAATTATTGTCAAAAGATTTATGAAAAGTGCATAATATAAACGTTTAAAACAGACAGATTAGTGCATTATGGGTATTTTAAGAGGTTTTCATTAAATTTAGGGGTATCATGTAGATTTTGAAAAAACGAGGGGTATCATGTAGAATTCGGAAAAATACAGGGGTACCATGTAGAAAAACCCAATAATATTTAACACGTTATAAATGATTTTGAGACAATAAAGTACTTTTACGAAATTTCAAAATGACACTAGTTCAGATTAAGACGGAGTATTACAGAAACAAGGAAAGAGATTTTACATCTTCGCTTCATCTTTAATGGCCCTTATGGAATTCTCGGCCCAAAGTGCATCATCGTACAACTCTCCGAAAGAGGTAGAGCTCCTCCTTACCTTAGTTTGAAGCAAGGCACTAAGCTTATTACGATAGTAAAAAGCTTGGTGTTCGTCATCCTTAATGTGTCTTGGTGCAAAGTGAGAAAGCTTGTTGAATTGAGTGGTGAAATATTGAACCTATAAATCACCTTGTTTGAAATCGATGAATTCCTTGAATCTTTGTTGTTTGAGTTCTTTAAGGTAAAACGGATTTTCAACAAGGGTCTTGAAACGTTCCCAATTGAAATTGACTTCAAGAGTAGAGGTAGGACTAGTAATCGACCAGCAATTGTCGGCCTGTCTCACAAGAAAATGCTTGACAATTCTTACTTTGTCTTCTTTTCTAACTTGATACAATTCGAATTGCTTCTCTATTTCACGGAACCATTCCGAGAGCTCGGTAGGGTCCGGTTCTCCACCATAAGGCTTCGTCTTGCTTCTAGCAATTTCGCTAGCCACCCAAGCATAGCCTCCTTAGTGATGGTCTTCTCAAGGAGGAGGGGCTTGGTTAGCATGAGCATTGGCCGCGTCTTGTTGATTCCTAAGGACTTGAGTGAGAGCCTCCAATATGACATTTTCTACAAGTCGAGGTCTAACCATCTTCATAAGACACAAAAACAAAACAAGGTTAATCCTAACACTTAGCACAATCATAGAGACTACCAAGTAAAGTCCTTAATTTCTAACCATTCTCATTCATTATTTTGAGGTCAAGTTAAAATTTAAGATTAGGGCTCTGATACCAACTGTGACAACCCTCGCGATAGCGGAAATAAAATATAACAAGCATGCAATTATATAGCGGAAAATACGAAAATTTTGAAATCTTTTACATGCTAAGAGAAAATACGAGGAATGTCAAACAAATACAAATCACGTATAAATAACTACAAGGAGACATAGCCTCTCAAAACGTAGTCAAAGCATAAATAAAGTCTAGTAAACTAGCTAAGAACGTCCAGGGTGAATCGTCATAGGCCAACGCCCGCTAGCTCACACACGAACCCAAAAGCAAGTAAAGATCGATCCAACCATACAACATGTACATTCATAAAATATGAACGCCACAGTCAGTGAGGAGTAACTCTGGGTTCTCCCAGCCATATCACAAGAAAATCCATATAGGTAACCACTTAAGCACATAACGTCATACATATAATTTAATCATGTGAGATATGAATATATATTTTTGTTGGAGTAAGTGTCCTCAACAATAGTGTGATCGCATAATTAAATCTCGATACCCATAATTAAATATCGATAATAAGAATACAAAAGGGATGATGAATATTATAGTCAACTGATCAACATAAATCGGTAACGATTGGCTCAATTGAGTTTGACGTTACTGTAACACCCGCAAATATACCCTATTTTTATAGTAAAAATATTAAAATAACCTATTTTTATAGTAAAAATATTATACGGATACTTTTCAGCGAATTTTAGTTTTGATCTAGAATTTAATTTCCCGTGTCTATTTTAGAAAATCCGAGTTCGTTTTCGGACTTTACGCGAATTTCCGAGTAAGTTACGTCTTAAGACGCTTATGGGCTTTTTCCCATATTTTTCCACTTACTTCCTCATATTCCCTCAAACCCTAAACTCCCTCACAACTCACTCCTTCTTCCTCATCAAGTAACCACCCAAAACCTAAGCTCCATACTTGCTCAAACTCATAATCGACACTACTCCTTCGTTACTTGCTCAAATCCGCCAATTTTCATCTTAATCTTCCGCTCTCATCGTCCTTTACCTTTAATGGTAATAAAATTACCGTCTTTCTCACTTTTCAATTTATCCGTCTTTCTCAAAGGTGAATTATATTCATCTTTTGTCGTTTTTGTTTAGGTGGAGACCTTCAAGACCCCGTTAAGGATTACTATCTAATTGAGGAAGGCTTAGAAATAGATTGAAGACGCGTAAAGGTAACGGTGAAGGGTTACTCGATATCATTTACGTCTTTTATGTATTTTCTATGTTAGTGATCATATTTAGAATATGATTAGTAATCTTAGGAATTGTGTTGTTCATGATGGTTGTTGTTAATTGATAGTTGAGATGAGAATTGATGATTTGTGATGTTAAATGATGATTGTTGTATGTTGAGCCTTAGTGAAAATTGTGATTTTCGTGCACTTTAGACCCCAGCCGGCCGACCGGCAGCCGGTCAGCTGACCGGCTGGGGAGTGGCTGATGTTGAATTATTGTTTACGTAAAATTTAAATATACATTACGTCTCAGCCGTCCGACCGGCTGACCGGCTGAGATACATGCCAATATTACTTCATTTTCTCGTATGACTTTGGTCCCAGCCGGGTAGCCGGCAGCCGGTCCCTTTGACCGGCTGGGACACACTGCATTTTCAGTTTGTTTTCAAATGCTACTATGGGTGCCAGACGGGTTGTAACAACCCGTAATTTGAAAGACAAAAATTATATTTGAAAAATAATAAATTTATTTTATTTTAATTTATTACGATTTATTTGAATTTATTATAATTTAATAGAATTATTTTGAATTTATTCGGAATTTAAGAGTAGGTTTTACGGTTTAACCCCGAACGTCATTTAACTATTCCCGAGTCAATTTAAGTTCCGAAACAAACCCGAAACCCGACTCTTGCATGAGTCACACGCCCAAGTCAACTCTTTCCACTCATATTAGATCTTTTGATTATTTTGATTAAACTAATACAAATATCTATGATATTTGTAACTTTATCGATCGGTCAGTTTAAATTACGCAAATCGCTTAAACTGACCCGACATCTGTCAACACCACACGGCTCCCCTCTTCTTCCTCTTAGGATTTGATATTTTCCTTTCTTTTGAAAGGGCTAACAAGCAACTCAGAAACAAAGTGGTACCCTTGGTTCGTATCCTTTGGCGTTGTGGAAACGTTGAAGCAGAAACTTGGGAACCCGAAGCTAAAATGTTAGCTAAATATCCCGAGCTCTTTGCTTGAGGTAAATCTCCTTCTTTCTTCCCTCTTTCTATTCGATTTATTCTTTCGAATATTCCGTTCCTTCTATCGAATATCATCTCTTATAGATAGATTATTAGAAGCTTTAGTTAGAAATTTTAAGCATAGATAGTAGAGTTGTTACCTTTACTATAGAATTTTTGAACTAAAAGCTTTTGGAAATGTTTGATGATTTCAAGTAATTTTACCGTCAAGGAGTGTTGAGACTCGTTATTGGAGACGTTCGATAACTAGTTTTCTCATTTGTTGATGCGAAAATGTATATTTTAAGTCTTTGACTTGGGACGTCGATGTTCTTAACTGCAGACGAGAACCTTCCGCCCCGTTGATAAGATCCTGTATTTTTATTACAAATATATTTTTAAAAGGTTTGAAATAGACCTACATATATGTCACATTCCTCCTTCTAAGTTTCGAGGACGAAACTTTTTAAAAGGAGGGGTGATTGTAACAACCCGTAATTTGAAAGACAGAAATTATATTTGAAAAATAATAAATTTAATTTATTTTAATTTATTACGATTTATTTGAATTTATTATAATTTAATAGAATTATTTTGAATTTATTCGGAATTTAAGAGTAGGTTTTACGGTTTAACCCCGAACGTCATTTAACTATTCCCGAGTCAACTTAAGTTCCGAAACAAACCCGAAACCCGACTCATGCATGAGTCACACGCCCAAGTCAACTCTTTCCACTCATATTAGATCTTTTGATTATTTTGATTAAACTAATACAAATATCTATGATATTTGTAACTTTATCGATCGGTCAGTTTAAATTACGCAAATCGCTTAAACTGACCCGATATCTGTCAACACCACACGGCTCCCCTCTTCTTCCTCTTAGGATTTGATATTTTCCTTTCTTTTGATTAAACTAACATAATATCTAAATAATATCTAGATATTTGATTAAAATAACATAATATCTAATAATATCTAAATAATTACCATAATATATTTATAAAACCCGAGTCAATCCCGTAACAACAAGTTCAAAACCCGACTCCCGTAATCCTCTATATTTACACGGCCCAATCCCATTCTTACTCACTACTTATCTTTTCATTTTACATTAAATCAACTTAATATCTAATTAATACCTTCTTTAATATAATCATAATCGTTCTTCGTGTTCTTGATCGTTCTTGAGCAAAATCGTCACAAAACCTTCGTTACTTGGTCAAATCCGTCCTAACTTATATTTCTAGAGTCTCCTCCCCGCTCTTCATCTCCATGTACGTTTTATTTTCAATTCCGACAAAATCGTTTTCAACACTTTAATTGTTGAAATCAAGTTTTAATACTAATAATGTTATTTTTTTGTCATTTCTTATAGGAGAAGATTATGAAGACGAGTTTGGTGACTCGTATATTTTAGAAGAAGATTAGTAGACGGGTTTTTAGTTCTTATTTTGGTGCTACTTGATTTTTGTGCTAGCTAAGGTAACGATTCCGAGTTACTCGACGAATTAATGTTACATACTTTTACTTATGTTTTTGTTATTGTTATTTACGGTTTTTAGTAGTAACATGCTAGGTTGTTATTATTATTAAGTTTTATGAATATTTAACATGTTTAATGTTTTTGACATGTTGGATGATTTGTTCATAATCATGATTTTTAGTATGAATGATGGTTGAATTGGTTGTTAAAATGGATGTTGTTAATTAAAACATGTTAGAAATAATTTAGAGTGGTTGTTGGTGGTGGCCGTGAGCGGTGGCTGTTTTGGTGGCTGGAAAACCGACCCAAACCAGGCCGGTTCAGCCCAGTTCAGGCCGGTCCAGGCCGGTTCAGACCCGGTCTGGATTGGTTCGTGGTTGGTCTTTGGGTTTGTGTCGATACTTGATTGTTTTGTTGTTGTTTTAACGGGTTTTAAATATGTTAAGCATGCGGGAAATATTAGGAAACGATTTTTATAAATGATGACCAAAACCGGCCCAAACCAGGCCAGTGGGCCCAGCCCAGGCCCGGTTCAATTTCGGCCAAACCAAACCGTGAGCCCCATTTGGGCTTGTGACGGTTTTCGGGTTTATTGTTATTATTATATTATGTTTTGTAATATTTAGCAAGTGGGAAATTTTAATAAGTAAATTATTTAATTAAACGGTTTTCATAATATTATTATTTCTCACATGTTATAAATTATAGCATGAGATTATAGTTTAATTTGATATCCTTTAAGTCAAGCGGGTTTGGGTAAGAATTAATAATTTCACATGTTAGAATTAGAATGAAATAACATGAAATGAATATGATATTCTTAGGTTCTAGCCTAATTGGCTAAGACTCTGTTTCTAGCCGGTTTGACCAAACGGGTTTGGTCAAACTAAGGTCTAGTCAGCCCCGTTTTGACTGATGACCCGTCGCGGGACTCGGGTCGGGGATTTGTCTTCAATAAGGTTTTATTTAATGAATGAATGAATGAGCCTTAGGAGATATGAGGCGATATGATATTTGAATGTGATTGATATGCAATTAGTCACATGATAGGAAGTTTTTCCCGTGACTGTTTAATGGTATATGTCGTGTTGACTAAGTACTATAGAGAATTATGATTATATGGCTACTTTGAACCATCTATTCTAATTAGCACCTTGGACCCATGACATGATTAGGCCTTACTAACTTTAACGAGTATATGTTCACTTGTTGATAGCTTTTGTGTTCCCGGCTTGGCGGGTTTATATCCAAGTTGGGGCATGGCGCCTAATTGCTTCCACTTTGGGAATGGAGCCAGCTTAAGTACTAGCCAACTCTGCTTAGGGGGTCGCCTAATAGAGATTCTCATGTACTTTTGGTCATGGGACGGGGAATGGAATAGCTGTTGTCGCTAGGTCTGATCAGTCTAGGACTAGGATGTTTTCCTACCTTGTGGTATAGCCTCGAGTTACAGAATTCGACTATTGACGGTACTAAGAACTTATGCCTGTTTCTTTTCTAGAAGTCATGGGTCTTGTTTTCATGTTTGATGATTCTATGAATCTTAGAAGGTGAGAATGCAAGCCGGCTAAGGTTTGATAGAGTTTGGACATTACACGTTGTTAACTGATTCACATGATGGTTTGTATGATTAGGGTTGAGTGTATCATGGCCATGTTTTAAATGTAACCTCTGAGCTAGCATACCAGCTTCCCTCCCTCGTGGTATAGGTTGTTAACTTATTCACATGATAGCTTGCATGAGTAGCTTAGCCTTTATATGCTAGGTTATATGTTAGTTAATTGTTTCATAACATGAAAAGCATATCGTATATGTTAAGGCTTTTATTGTCTATATACCATTTCTTTTATGTTTATTCATGTTTTATTAAACTCGACATTTCGTGGCTGGGAGAACTCGGAGTTACTCCCCACTGACTGTGGCTTCCGTGTTTATATTTAATGCGGTTGGCAGGTTTGTGATGCATACTTGGGTACATTGACGAGCTAGCGAGCGAAGTATTTACCTTGGACCTATATTCGGTTCTTAGGATTGTATATTATTATACACTCTTTTATTTCCGTATTTATACGGGAGATATGTCTCCCGTTTTAGATACTTCTTATGTATAATATTATTTCCTTTTTGGTTATGAACCTTGTTCTTTAAGACACCTTTGTTATGATGAATATATTTAATGGTAGGTTCCGGTTTTTAAAATTTACCGATTTTCACTAAAGTGAACCTATTAAAAACGTATTCTCATCTTTTATTTATTTAAATTAATTGTTTATCTTTCCGCAAATTCGAGGGTGTCACACATATTATCAACTTTAATCTCATAAAATTCAATAAACATGCAATACTTAATTAAAAGTCACAAAATTTTACATATAGTATGTAAGACATGCATGTGAGAGCATATTAAAGTTTCATAGCCAGAATCAACATGCAACTAATTTTAGTTAACTTTTAACATAAAAATGCATGTTAACTCGGTTTAAAAAGCACAAATCATAATAAATAGCAAATTAATCTCTAAAATCACCAAATTTGACCAAAACGATTTTGAATTCAGTAGGTATGCATGCACCTAAAAATTCTGTCCAAATCAAATTTAAACTTTAAATTTTGATTTTATTGGTTATCTCATAACTTAATAAAAATTGCCCAAAATAAACATGCATGCTACAAGCTAGCTCTGATACAACATGAAACTCCATGGATCCTAATTAGACTCCTCTAGTCAGTGGTGGAGCTAGGGGGGCTAGCAGGGGCGGTCGCCCCCCCGGCGAAAAAAAATTTTTTTTAATAGTAGCTTCAGTTTTGGAAAAAAAAAAAAACTTAGCAAAAAAATTAATTTGTTAAAACTTTGGTACGAAAATCAATTGGTACAACAACTTACCAAAAATTATGCTAATAAAAAGACTTTGTATCTATTAAAATATTATTTCCAAAAAAATCTTTCACTTTAAATATTAAAGAAGACATAATTTCTAATTATACTTCCTATAAAATCTAAACTAACCTAGTAAACATAAGAATAATCAAGTTAAGCAACCACCACCGAATTTCTTCTTCTTCTGAGTTTGGAGAGTGCAAGACAGCACGGAATTTGTTAATCCCACATTCCCACGTTTGACATTGTCTGACATTATACGTATAACGTACCAATCGGATTTTATTCCATCGTCGAACGGAAAGGTATGTTCTCGAATCTCGAATCTAAAATTCAGCTGCTTTTGATTTATAATCTTTGGTTTGAATTATAAATTATTAGTTTGTGTTATAAATTATGCTAGATAGGAATTTAAACATATGTTCGATTACAATATATAAACTAATTCTAGTGTGTACTGTATGTCTATTGAATTTTGCATGCTTAAGTTTATGATACTTTCTATTCATAATGTACTTTTTTTGTGATAGATGAGATAGAAAACCCAAATATAGAAGAATAGAAAAATTGATGATTTTTTCAAGAAAAGAAGTCAAGAAGAGGCTAATACTAATAATCCATGTTCAAATTTTACGGATGAGATAGAAAACCCAAATATAGAAGAATCTAATAATCATGAATCGAATTTGGGTACTGAATAGAAATATTGATGATTTTTTCAAGAAAAGAAGTCAAGAAGAGGCTAATACTAATAATTCATGTTCAAATTTTACGGATGAGAAAGAAAACCCAAATATAGAAGAATCTAATAATCATGAATCGAATTTGGGTATTGAAAATCAAAATTATCAAGAGCCCCCGTCTAAAGTTCCTCGAGTAGAAATATCAGATCAATTCTATTTAGAGCGTGACCCAGGAAAAAGGAAGGCAATTTGGGAGTACCAAACATCTCAAGAACAAAACGAAATTCGTAAAACATTTCTTAGAAAAGGCCCATACATATGGCACACAACAAAATATCCTAGTGACCGAAAGGGTAGGAACTTCTGCTCATCTTGGTTCAAGCAATTTCCTAATTGGTTGGAGTATTCACCGACAACTGATGCTGCATATTGTCTCCCATGCTTTCTGTATGCAAAACCAAGTAACCGTCAAAGGGAAAATGCTTTCACAATTGAGGGATTTCGTTCATGGAAGAAAGTAAATGAAGGGAAAAATTGTGCCTTTTTAAGTCATATTGGGCGAGATCATAACTCAGTTCATAAAGAAGCGGTACAAAAGTGCAATGATCTTATGAGAATGGAACAACATATTGATACTATGCTTGATAATATTGCACCCGAAATTATTGAAAGGAATCGATTGAAGCTAAAAGTTTCAATAATTGCAGTCAGGTGGTTGACCTTTCAGCATTGTGCATTGCGGGGACGATGAAAGTATTGGTTCACTTAATAGAGGTAATTTTCTTGAATTTATTCGTGCCATAGCCTCTTTTAGTAAAGATGTTGAAGATGTTGTCCTAGAAAATGCTCCAAAAAATGCATCATACACTTCACATCAAATACAGCAAGAGATATTGTCAATATATTCTGATAGAATTCGAGATGTTATACGTAAGGAGATTGGTGATCAAAAGTATTGTATAATTGTGGATGAAATTAAAGATGTCTCAAAGAGGGAGCAAATGATGGTGGTTTTGAGATTTGTTGACAAAAATGGGTATCTCCAAGAGCGTCTTTTTGATTTGATTCATGTTGAGGAAACTAATGCTTTGTTTCTAAAGAGTGCTATTGAAAAATGTCTCGCTGCACATAAATTTAACATTGAAAATATTCGAGGCCAAGGATATGATGGAGCTAGTAACATGCGTGGAGAATGGTCGGGTCTACAAGCTTTATTTTTGAATGAATGTCCATATGCCTATTATGTACATTGTTTTGCTCATAGACTTCAACTAGCACTAGTAGCAGCATCCCGTGATGTGATCTCTGTTTATCAGTTTTTCTCTAAATTAACACTTATTGTTAATATCATCACGTCGTCTGCTAAGAGGCATGATCAGTTACAAGCTCCACATGTAGCTGAGATACAGAGATTGATAGAACTCGAGGAGTTGGAAACTGGGAAAGGACAAAATCAAGTAGGCACTGTTAAACGAGCAAGAGATACTAGATGGGGCTCACACTTGGCTTTGCTTAATAGCTTGTTAACTATGTATAATGCTTCATGTTCAGTGTTGCAGATTATATTTAAGGACGGAAAAGGTGCACAAAGAGGAGAAGCAGATAAGGCTTATGATGACATGACTTCATTTGAATTTGTTCTTGTCTTGCATGTTATGATTCGGATTTTGGGGATAACAAATGATCTTTGCCAAGCATTGCAAAGAAAATCACAAGATATATTAAATGCTATGCATCTAGTGTCAAATACAAAAAGTTTGATGCAAAAATTGAGAGATAATGGGTGGGAGAATTTGTTCCAACAAGTGTTATTATTTTGCAACAACCATGAAATCGAAGTGCCAAACATGGAAGATAATTATAGTCATGGGCGAGGAAGATTCAGAGAACCAAAAGATCGTGTCACTAACTTACATTATTTTCAATTTGATATCTTCATTGCTACGATAGATTCTCAACTACAAGAATTAGATTATAGATTCAAGGATGACATGATTGAATTGCTTTCTCTGAGTTCGTCTCTTGACCCAAAGAGAAAATTTCAAAATTTCAAGGTTGATGATATTTACAATATTGTTTCAAAATTTTACCCAGCAGATTTTACAGAGCAAGAGAAGTTGAATCTTAAATGTCAGTTAGACCTATTCTTGCTAGAAATGAAAGAGCATCCTCAATTAGAAAAGTTAAAATCAATATCTGATCTTTGTCGATGGCTTGCGGAGAATGAAAAGAGAGAGATATATTATCTTGTCGATCGACTAGTTCGATTAGTCTTAACTCTACCTGTCTCAACAGCAACAGCAGAACGTGCTTTCTCAGCCATGAAATTGATAAAGACTGCACTTCGCAATCGCATGGAAGACGATTATTTAACAGATTCATTAATCGTGTATGTGGAGAAAGAGATTGCCGGGGAATTTGATATTGATTCGATAATTGATGAATTTGCTTCTAAGAAGGATCGTCGATCATTATTAAAGATTTCGAAACCAAATAAATGATTTGTAAGATGTTATTTATACTTTTAGGGTGATTTTAATAAACGTAATTGATTATAGTGAATTTTTATAATTAATTGCCTTTCTCGTAATTTATGTTAGTATAATTTTTAAAATACTGAGTTGTTGTTTACGTCCAATCTTATCCCGCCCCCCTCTATTAAAATCCTGGCTCCGCCACTGCCTCTAGTTAGTTTTACAAATCACATATTAATTTGATTTAACTTTGATCTATGTAACATGCATTCAAATATAAAGGCATAAATAAACATAAGATGAAATTTTCTTACATTGAGAAATTTCTGTATAAATGGGCACAATATGAAACTCCCTTTCTTATTGTTCTTGAGCTAAAATGAATAGGAGGAAATTCCTTGTATGAACTTTCAATATAGAAAGTCTCCTTCCAACATGCACCCAAGATTCAACCGAAACTATCACTATATTCTTAAACTAGAAAGTATAGTGACAAGAAGTAATTAATATGAGGTTTATTACTACTCTAGTAATAGTAAGAATATTAGTTGTAGTGAGAGTTTAGAGAGAGGTTGGAGAAAAATAGCAAAACAAGTGAATGAATGAACAAAAAATGAACAACCAAAGTCCCTTTTATAGGCACGTTTGGCCGGTCATGTTGCTCATATTTGAGCCAATATTTTGCTTATTTTTAATACCATGCACGGTGGTAGAGTGTAGGATTTAATGTCATCATATTCATGTGTCATACATGTCATAATTAAATGTGGTCCATTTTGATTTTTGATATTTGTCCCACAAATACTTATAATAAAATGCTTAATTATCTAGTATAATTAAGTGTTAATTTGATCATATAACAGTTATATGACTCAAATTACTATATAATATATACTTAACTTTAAAGTAATATTTTACCATTATATCAATATATAATGGGTCCCACAGTGCCCAGTTAATTTATTTTACAACTCCTTGTAAATATAATTAAATATTTATCTCTACCTCAAAGTATATGCATAACCTAAACTAATTTAATGAATTAAAATTAATTACTAAATTAAATCTTATTTAATCGTATTAAAATAAGAAGTAAAATTTATTCAGTCAGCTATCGTATAATTGACTAATAAACTTAACCTGAATGAGTTCCTAACTCAAGCTCCAATAAATAACTCTCGTAACCAAACATATATCAAATATATATGTTACAGACTAATTAAACTGTATCGTATACAAATAATTACTTTTCTGTTTGTTTCTCATACTCTAGGTGTGACCGAAAGGGGTCAGTTAATCACCGCCGTAATACGACAATAATGTCTAACTCTATTAAGCTAATCGTTATTGATTTACGTTAATCAACTGACGTGGAGTATCAATATACTAGTCATCCCACGAATATTCCAAAATAAGATTTATTATATAAATGTACTATTGTGGAGGACACTTACTCCAACAATATGGGCCCATGACGATGAGGATGAATACCTTACAAAACATCCTCATACTCCAAATAGGGAAGATCAAGATATAGACTATCTCACTCGATCAGGATGCCCCTATTAGAATATCACTTAGAACATTCCTACTACTAATGGTCCAATTACTAACACCACCGTCATCACCCCAAATGATGGCGAGGGTACATCTACTGACCATCTACTAAAGCAACTACAAAAGACAAAGGCTGATCTTTCAGTCTGGCAATTAGTTGCAAGTTCATTTCCCCATCGCCAGGCTCTACTCCAAGCATTGGGAAAGCTAAATGCAGCACACGACTCTACACCCGACAATGTAGTTAAGTTGGTCTTCCAAGATTCAGTCAAGCTAAGTAACCCAGTTACTTTTTCAGATGAAGACTTGCCTCCTTACGGGGCTAGTCACAACCTCGCTCTGTATATCACAATCACGTGCTTAAAGAAGAATATACCCATGACTTGGTAGATGATGGCTCCGCAGTCAATGTCATACCACTAAAGACAGCACATAAACTGGGCATGAAAGAAAAGGATTGGACTCCTACCAACCAAGGTGTTCGAGCATACGACGGGACACGACGGAAGGTAGTAAGGGTAGTCAACCTTACAATAGGCACTAGGCCAATCGAGCGAAAGGTTAATTTCCAAGTTTTGGACATTGAAGCATCCTTCAACATACTTTTGGGATGGCCATGAATTCATGCTTCTATAGCAGTAACATCCACCCTACACCAGAAAATCAATAGTCCAATAGACGACAAAGTAGTGACGATCACTTCGTCACCTATCAAGGCTGTGATAGAGAAAATGTCCAGCAATCAAGTAGACACGGATCCAATATATGAGCTTGGAGGATTTCAGAGTGTGAAACTTGTAGAGAAAGAATTGGCACCTCTATATTTCGACCCATACTCTAACCTAGTGGTCAACCACATACTTAAATCTCAGGGATACTTCCCAGGGATGCCATTAAACCCGACCAGGAAGAGTACCCTTGCACCATACAAAGAAGCGAACTCTGAAAAATACCATTGGGATTGGGATACAAACCCACGAAAGAGGAAACGTTAGAAATGCTTACTCAAGTTTAGAATCGTAAGAGTCAAGGAATCCAAATGCAACCTTATCTCCCTACTCTAAACGGATATTTCGTTACAGAAGGATGTCAAGAATACTTTCATGGGTTTCCTGAACCTTGGCACTATAGAGGAATACAATTAGCTGGAATCGAGGTCTTCCACGATTTCAACTTTATTCCCTCAGAAATGGTTCCTACCGTCAAAGCTCCCCAGACACCTTGTTTAGACGAACAAGAAGTTAGCCTTCTATTTGGAGAAGATCGATTCGTCAGAGCTGCACAGGATGAGATCATTACCATGATACTTCAAGACAATCATTTAAACCCTACAACGTTGATCAACGACGCTGGCTCAAGCCAACCGAAAGGATGGAGAAAGTCGGTCAAATGAACCAACGACCAAGGAAAGCTCTTCAAAGTCACTATTGGGGAAGGAGAGATGTTCAAAGGAGATCCAGACGACAACAAATTCGAGTCAGAGTCGGAGTCGGAGTTAGAGTCACAATCATAGTCTAGCGAAGTTCCTAGAGAGTCTATTCCTGCTGTCACCCCCATCCCTTTGTTTCTCTTAGCCTAACATCTAATAATAAAAACAGTTTGAGGAATGTCCAGGCAGATGTTCCTTTACCGCCTCTGACTACTGAACATATGGCCTCCTTGTTTCAGTTATTTTCAAATTTTAATATGAATAAATTTGTTCTGCTTACTCCTTGTGTCTTTATGAATGCAATTATGTTTATGATGACAATGAGGATAATCCTGGCCCAGACTCAATCGACTTACCTCCCCATATAATCAAAGAAATACTATAAGAGGGGAAAGGGGCACCAGTCATAGAAAACACTGAACCCATCAACGTTGGGACCGAACTAGAACCCCGAGAACTTAGAATAGGGACAACCCTAAGTCCGACTGAGAGGGCCAGTTTCGTAGACCTTCTACACGAGTTCAAAGACGGTTTTGCTTGGTCTTACAAAGACATGCCATGGATTAACAGGGATATCGCAGAGCACCGAATTCCAATCAAGCCAGGTTTCAAACCCATAAAATAGAAGCTCCGTCGAATGAGGACTAAGTGAGCTCTTAAGATCAAAGAAGAGGTCGATAAGCAATTCACAACCGGATTCATTAAAGTTTCCGAGTATTCTGACTGGGTGGCTAACGTAGTCCCCGTACCCAAAAAGGATGGACGAACCCGGGTGTGTGTGGACTTCAGAGACTTAAACAAAGCAAGTCCCATAGATGACTTCCCTCTACCTCATATCGACATATTGGTAGATAATACAGCACATTACGCATTGCTATCCTTCATGGATGGGTATGCCGGGTATAATTAGATCAAAATGGCCAAAGAAGACATGCATAAAACAGCTTTCGTCACTCCATGGGGCACATACTACTACACAATTATGCCATTTGGAGTAATTAATGCTGGAGCTACATACCAACGTACCGCAACTACGTTATTGCATGACATGATGCATAAGGAAGTGGAGGTATACGTAGATGATATGATTGTCAAATCCAAAGAAAGGATAGGGCACATCGACAATATTCGCAAGTTCTTTCTCAGATTGCGCAAATACAACATGAGACTCAATCCTCAGAAATGTGCATTCAGAGTAACTTCAGGCAAACTCCTAGGACATGTCGCCAGTCAAAGCGGAATAGAAATTGATTCATCCAAGATCAAAGCCTTCATCAAAATGCCACAACCCGAGGTTTCTTGGGCAAGGTGCAGTATGTGAGTTGGTTCATAGCGAAACTCACTATGATTTGTGAGCCTATTTTAAAAAAGCTAAAGAAAATAGATCACACCATGTGGGATGATGATTGCCAAAAGGCATTCGACAAAATCAAGGAGTTATTAGCCAAACCACCAGTATTGATGCCTCCCTAATGAGATTAACCTCTTGGTTTATATCTCACAGTCACAGAAACAACCATGGGGGCTATGCTCGCACAAACTGTTAGGAAAGAAGAAAGAGCCATCTACTACCTTAGTAAGAAGTTCTTAGAATATGAGTGCAAATACACACCTCTCAAAAAGAAATGCCTCGCTCTTGTGTGGGCAACAAAGAAGCTACGTCATTACATGCTTAGCTACTCAGTCAAGGTGTACTGCAAAATGGACCCCATCAAATACCTCTTCGAGAAACTCGTCCTCAACGGACGTCTAGCAAGATGGACTTTAATGCTCTCGGAGTTCGATCTCAAATATGTACCTCTGAAAGTCATAAAAGGACGTGATGTTGCTGAGTTTTTCGTAAACAATCCTATCAACGACACCCAAGCAATAGACATGTGGTCATTTCCAGACAAAGGTATATTGCAAACTTGTGTAGACTCCTGAGACCTATACTTTGATGGTGCATCGACTTTAAGAGGATTCGGAGTGGGAGTGTTGCTCATTTCTCTTGAAGGCGAGCATACACCACTATCTGTCAAACTCGATTTCGAGTTAATCTACCCCTTCAAACAATCTTAGATCCCCTTTCAACCCTAGATAAGAATTTCGCTACTCATAATGATGTAATTAACAACGATAATAAATAAGGCAAACACGATTAACAATGAATAAAAGATTGAACAAAGAATAATTAACGATCTAATAATAATTGACAAAAGAAGATTAGTGAAATACTGATTACAAGATTAACTAAAGAAATAATCTTAATGAATCAATCCAGTAGCAAAGATAATAAAACTAGAGTTTCTAAGGTGTTCTAATGATAAAAAGCGTACCCTAATAATTGTGTAAGACGCGTTTTCCTTTTATAATAACATAATAATTAATTTTAAATCGAAATTAGGAAACTCGAAGGCTGCAAACAACTGGGTTTCTCGATCGAGAAAGGGTCCTCTGCTCGATTGAGCGTGACGTCAGCACAGCTCAATCGAGCAAGAGTAATCTGCTCGATCAAGCATCCTTAAAAAAGGCTATATTCTTCATTTTTCTCCAATACTCTCGATTTCCGTGCCAAGCCTTCTACGATCTGACACCGCTACACTCCATACTAACTCAAAGAGCTCCAAATGTATCAAAGCTATATTAAAACATAACAGAAACGGCATAATTGATATTCTAACTAAATAGCATAGAAATAAGCAAGGAATGGCGCGAAATCGACTCTAACGTATCTAAGGAAGGCTTAAACCATGCATATAAATAGTAGTCATCAAACTCTCCGAACCTTATCCTTTTCTTGTCCTCAAGCAAAACACTAATCAATTCACAAGAACAATCATACAAATGGTGAAATGAACAATCTCAGAGCTAATGCTCATGCACATACAAATCCCGAGTCATCCATACCTATAACAAATGTAAGTTTCTCAAACTCGATATTAGACATTTCTAATATCATTTTATTAATAGTTTACTCTTAAACTATATGGACCTTATGCATGCATAACAAAAGATAAAGGTAAGAACAATTTCCTTACATTGCCTATATGGAAGTGGGCACAATATTTGAACTACTTTCAAATATTGATCTTGAGCTAGTATGATGAGGATGATCTTCCAAGTTTCAAATTAGAAACTCTCCAATTAGTAGCACCAAAGACTACCCCTTTAATCACTATATAAAATACTACGCTAGTATAATACTCCCTCCCATCCAAACCAAAGGTTTCATGGGAGGGAGCACAAGTTTTAAGAAAAAATTGATAAATGAAGGGTAGTATTGGAATGGAAGTAGGACCACTTGAATATTTAATGTTAGTTGGGTGGGTGGGGTAATGACATTTTGTGTAAATATATAGGGTAGATGAGGAGTATTTGGTCTTACTTGTTACCCAAAAAGGAATTGGTAGTCTGGTTTGGATGGTCCAAATAAGATAAGTGTAACCTTTGGTCTGGATGAGAGGGAGTATAGTAGTTCCCTTAAAATAACTAATAATCTAATTACTACACTTAGTAATATTATTAGTCAAAATGAACACTAGAAATGTGAGGCTTCTTAAGCTTTATTTTAGTGTGAGAATGTAGAGAGATGTAGAGAAATTTGCATGTCTTAATAAAATGAGATGGTTTGTGGTATGAATAAGAGGAAACTTGTCCTCTTTTCCTCTTCACTAGCACCGGCCACATGCCCCCATTGTGGGGTGTGTGGTCACTTTCAATTGTTCTTAACAATGTAAATAGGTAGTGTGCAAGAATAAGTCTAGTGTATGATTACATCTAGTTCTCAATTAGATTAATACACAAAAACTAATCGCCCTAAAACACCACATAAAACCGGTGCACCCCACTAAAATGGGTGTCCATTTTATTTTTGCATTTTGTCATTTGTCACATATGTGACATGTGACATGTAACATGTAATTTAGCTTATAAATGTGCATTTAACTAATTTAAATGCAATTTCATAACAAATAAATTAGACTTAACATTTAAAGTCATATTTTATAATTACATGTAAATAAAATGGGTCATCTCATTTTTGGTTAATATAATCTACAACAATTTGTAATTATAATCAACCAATTTTGCTTATCTCAGCTCAAATGTTTCATAAACATAATGCATTCTTAGTAATATAACAATTAAATTACTAAAATGAATCTTTTTTAATCATATTACAATAAGATATAATTCTCACTTACAATATAAACTTAGTTCAATTTAAGGGATTAATTAATCGGTATCGCTATACAATTAATTAATGTACATGATTAGAGGATTGTACTTTAGGTGTGACCTCAAGGGATCAACTGATCACCACCGTCATACGACAATAACGTTAGACTCAATTGAGCCAATCGTTACCGATTTATGTTGACTAGTTGATTATAATATTCAGCATCCCTTTGCATTCTTATTATTGAGATTTAATTATGTGATCGCACTATTGTTGAGGACACTCACTCCAAAAATCTCCCACTTGTCCGAGACAAGTGTGCGTTACCAATTCTCTTGTCCTATTACAATCTCCCACTTAATGCAAGGTGTCTTGCAGGTCGTATTTGCATTTGATCATATATTGAGTGGTTTCCTCGATCTAGAGAGTAACTGTCTGACCGGAATTATCTACTATAGATACCTTCTGAGCGTGGCCACGCATTTTCAGCTTACTCCTCCTCGAGTGGCCTTGAGATTTTAAAACAACCCTGACAAGGGGAGGACAATTCCTTTCGCACTATTCCCTTCGAATAGCCACAGCTCATCATGACCCAAAATATGCCCATTTGACCCCAGCTCTGAAACTGTGCCACCTTAGGCGAACACTCTTTAGTCAAAGAATTGACTAAAAAAGAATACTATAGAAGCTCTTGTGAGAAATATCGGTATATTTCGTCTTTAATTTACGGATTATAACGAAACTATAGTATATGAATTACGAGTCATAAATGAATTGCATAATATAGAATTATAGGAATTTAGAATTAACCTTTGGTCCTAGCAAATTTGGCCTATGAACAATATCGAAATCGATATTCTCCTAATTGTTGCACCCAAGATGCTCCAAGATATGCCTTGCTTGTGCTAGAATTTTTGGAGAAAAGTTACTGCTAATTTTTCCTTTTGTGTGATGATCAATGATAGAGAGAATTCAAGAGAGAAAAAAACTTGTTTCTCTTGCTCTATACGGCCGGATCCCTCAAGTGGTAGAAGGAGGAGTCTCTCCTCTTTTTACTACTCTTGTTATTAGGTTTTTTGACCTAGTTACCATAAAAGAATAATAGGAGATATTTTCTCTTATTTAATTCTTATTGGAAGAAAAATATTAGAAGAAAAGACTATTTTTCTCCTTCCTTTTTCGGTTATATTAGCATGTAATATAATGTATACGTCAACTATAAATATCCGTATATTTATAATTTGCTAATTAAATATAACATATTATTTTTAATTACGAATTAACATTTTAATTCGTTTAAGCTTACATTATATACATTGATTAAATATAACGGTTTATATTCAATTACGAATTACATTTAAGTCGTCTCAGCTAATATTATTACTCGTTATGAAATAAATCGCGTACATCAAAAAAATTTCACTTACTAACCTTGGTTAGTCATATACATCGCTACCCTTTTAGTCTGATAATAAGGCATCATATATGATTTATATTTATTCATATAATCACATCTCTCAGAACATCCTTAGGTGTGACTTTTAGGGACCAGTTGATCACACCCCCCCGCCATTAGAATGACAATACGTCAAACTCCTAGCAACCAACCGTTATTGATAAACTTTAATCACTGATAATAATAACTAATTATAACCCCTGTAACCTGTAAGAGATTTATTCATGTTATCACACTAACTGTGGAGGACACTAGCTCCAACAATCTCCCACTTGTCCTTACAAGTGTATGTGCGATAACCCGATTCTCGTATCCATAAATTTCTCCCACTCAATGTAAAACAATTTGCAAAGTCCGTATTTACAAAGGTCGCATTTTACAAGCGATCAGTATCAAGAGTGGTTTTCCCGACTAGAGAGTAACTTAACTGATAAACGAATCATTATTCGAGCATGGCCATGCATTTCAGTTACAACTCCTCGAGTAGCCCTGAGAAATAACATAACCTGATAAAGGTTGGATATTTTCCTCAACTCGAATCCTGCAGATACAAGCACAGTATGAAATGACCCAGTAAAAATCTACTTAGCCTCCTGTTACGGTCGACCATGAGAAAGAAACCAAAGTCACCCAAAAACTGCCTTAATCTCAAGAGACAATCGATAGTCAAAAGAATCGACTCTTAGGAACACTATGGACGTCCTATCCACGACCTGGCACCGAATGTTCTGAAACATTTAGGACTCCATAACGTTGTCACGATGTCCTACAAGGTATCTTTATAACTCGTATCTGTGATCGATCAGTCAACCATTTGACTTATGGCTCGTTGAACCCACCATCAATCAACTTCACAGTATAATTGCCAGAGTTATCAGCTCATGTAGGCGATTACGGACCAAAACAATTATAATGTAATTCAGTTCACTTTGTGGCGTTCAATTTTGTCGTACAATCCACATGAAAAACAAAATATGAAACAATACGATGATGTTATAAATAGTGCATGAAAA